>CAKNXH010044207.1:0-14809 GCA_932178445.1 Andricus quercusramuli
TTTTTTCAAATGGAACATGTATATTTTTATGACGGATTTGGGTTCTATGCTGAAAAATACGTAAGTTTTGTTTGAAATTTTTTTTCTAAAACCGGTTTCTTGACCTCTAAATAACCTTTGCGTTAAGGGCATGTTCGATTTGCATGGAACCCTTCTGATCTCGAGAAACCGAATTTTTGAGAAAACAAAAATACATTTTAAAAGTAAATTAGGTACGGGCTTTCGATTAGTGACATTCACACCGTCCGGTTTGGACCGCAAGTCAGATTTTTACACCGGAAGTTCTTTCTTCCAGCCGAATCTGTACATTTTAATGACAACATTTTTGAAAAATGTTAATTCCATTTACCGCTATTAGAAATACTGAAAGAAGAAAATATTCTTTGCAAACCTGCATTCGAACTCTTTAATGTTCAAATTGCACTCCACCTTGCGAAATACATGATTCCCCTCGACGGCACGAGATTGATTCTGGGATTGGTAAGTCTACAGTCCACCGCGTTCTCGAAGATACTCAATTTCATCCCTACAGAATAGAGCTGCATCAAGATCTGAATAATCTTGATTTCGAGCAACGCCTGACATTCTGCAATTGGCCAAGACGCCATAAGAAGAACAATTTCATCGGACCATACTATTTTCGGATGAATGCACATTTAAGAGTGACGGGGAAGTAAATACGTGGAACTTCCGTTATTAGGCACCTAATAATCCGCATTGGTTAAGAACCATCGACCATCAACGGATTTGAAAAGTAAATTCATGGTGCGGGATTATTGATGATCAAATGTATGGTATGGCAACGGCCATACCACGCTGGAAACACCAGTTACCGTTAGATCACTGAAGTTAAGCAGTGTTGGGCGCGGTTAGTACTTGGATGGGTGACCGTTCGAGAATAATACTACTGCGTTGCTGTTGGCGGTCGTGGGTGTGGTGAGATCACACTTGTAGTTATTTACTACAAGAAACTATCCACCTGGAAACACTACCCGAATCGGGTAGTGTCACGCCTACTCCTAGAGGCTCGCCGAAAGGGAAGCGGCTTAATGGTATAAAAAAATGATAGGTCCGATTTTTTTCGATGGCGACTTAAATCGCTTAAGATACGTAGAGCTAATAGAACAACAATTGCCGATTTTATTGGAAAATCTTGATCTTCAATTACGCCGCGATATGTGGTTTCAGCAAGATGCGTGTCCGTCGCATACCGTACGTATCAGTCGAGCAAGTTTAGATCGTTTATTTCCTAATAGGTGGATCGGAAAGTACGGCCCTATCAATTATCCACCTCGATCCCCAGATCTTACTGTGCTAGATTATTATTCATGGGGAAGAGTAAAGGATTTAGTTTACCGCGAGCGCCCAACCACAAGAGCCAACATGATTCATAGAATTACCGAAGCAATGAGATCACTCGATGCAGCAGAAATTAGACGAACTCTTGATAACCTTCAAGTCAGAGTACAGGGCAGTATTTCGCAAGGTGGAGCGCAATTTGAACATTAAAGAGTTCGAATACAGGTTTGCAAAGAATATTTTCGTCTTTTAGTATTTCTAATGGCGGTAAATGGGATTATCATTTTTCAAAAATGTTGTCATCAAAATGTACAGATTCGGATTGAAAAAACGAACTTCCGGTGTAAAAATCTCACGTCCGGTCCGAACCGGAAGTTGTGAATGTCACTAATCGAAAGCTTGTACCTAATTTACTTTTAAAATGTATTTTTGTTTTCTCAAAAATTCGGTTTCTCGAGATCAGAAGGGTTCCATGCAAATCGAACATGCCCTTAACGCAAAGGTCATTTAGAGGTCAAGAAACCGGTTTTAGAAAAAAAAATTCCCAACAAAGCTTACGTATTTTTTAGCGTAGAACCCAAATCCGTCATGAAAATATACATGACTTCCCTCCATTTTAAGAGGGGTGGGTGGTTGGTTTGTGACTCCCGCTATATATATATATATATATATATATATATATATAAACCGTGTATAGATTCACCTATTATTACATTTTTCTTACGAAAAATCTTTTCAATAAGTAGAAAAGTGTTACGAGCGACAAAACCTCGCTCGTTTCTATACGCAAGGAGCGCAGCACCTGCTGGCGCGGGGTAATTCAAATGCTTAAGATTCATAAAATTAATTTATCGAAGATTTTCAAAATTTAAATACTAAAATATAACATTTTTGAGCAATCTCTGATAGAAATAATGAGACCTGTGAACGATGATTTAGTTATGTACTTATTACCACTTCAGGCATATTACTGTAAAAAGAGCCTACGATTTTATGTTGCAGGAATGAACGAATTCCACTTTATATTTACTTTCCAGATCGAAACTCTAAAACTAGAAAAGGGCAAGTCGACAGTTTTTTTATGTAGGCCCTTGAACCCAGGGTCGAGTTCGAACTTTGGAAATTACTTCGTGCAACGAAAAACCGGCCATGTATTTAGGCTTACTGCCATCGAGATCGACTCCAAAGCTCGCCCACGCTTCTCGGAAGCGTGCGACCACTTGCTAGCTGAAGTGCAATTAACGCGCTGCGCCCTGCGAAGGTTTAGGAGTTTCGAGCTGAGGGGATGTTTGCGAAGTCATTGCATGTTCTCGTGCGAATGGAGGGATGATGCGAGGGAGAAGAGAGGCCCAGGGCATGCGTGCGCAGGTCCAACTTGCGTTGCAGGAGCGCTTTTCCGAAAACCATCATTCTGTTTGGGACCTCTGATTTCTTCACTTCGTCGGAAGCATCAGATCTCTATTTTAACTTGTATTCTTGTTTGAACTTTTATTTGGTTGCATTTAAATATATCATCTTCTAGAATCGAGCCATTATTTTCTTTATTTCTAATTTGAATTCTCCCGGTGCATCCCAATAATTAGAACGACAAGAACCAGCCAATCACGAGAGTCAAACCCCACCTATGGGCTCTGCTCGTAACACAATTATCAATCTCACCCCAGATAACAATCGTGCGACGCACATCGCGGGTAACGCCATGCGGCTCATAATTTACGCATACCGCATTCACCCTGCCGGATTGAGTGACAGTGAAATTAGTGCGTGCACAATGTGTCTAATATCGCCATCACAAGTGCGAGTATCATTTGTGCATATTATATAGAAAAACTACAGTGGGCACCAAACCAGGAACGTCCCAAGGATATCCTTGTCCGTCCAAACTACGTCTCCAAGACGTTTAATATCGTAAAGATGTCATATAAAAACGTCTTAAAGGCATATAACGTTCTCCGGACATCTTTCGTGCTTTTATCACCTTATAGCAGTGGTCGGCAAACTTTTTGCTCACTTTTCAGGTCTGGTCAGGCTCAACCCGGCTTAATTTTTTCTGCTACTTTCCGGTCGGCTCACGGAGCTCAGTGCGGGTGCGCTCACCCCGACGGGTGTCCTTTGTCCACAGGCAGGTCAAAGTAAGAAAATTTGAAAACTTTTAATTCTTCAACTAGCGATTTCAAAATAATATAATCAGTATCTACGAATTTTTCCGATTCCAATGATATATTACTTGTCTAAGAAAGTTGAAAATTTGAAGGAGTTCAATATAAAAAAACTTCAGCTCAATATTCAATTTAATACTATATGCTTCTCAAATTGTCAACCTTTATAGACAAATTACATATCGTTGAAATCGGAAAAATTCGCAGATTCCAAAAATATCATTGTCAAATCGCTAATTGCAAAATTAACGATTTTTACATTTTGTCAATTTGTCCTACTTTGCAACAAAGACCCCTGAGGGAAGGGTCGGTCTGCCCAAGCTCTCAGGTACCTGCCCAGAAAGTTGGTCGTAGGGCAGGCTCTCTTTCCATCTTTGCGGTTTCTTTTCTGTTTTTCTGACAAGGGAAAAGTAATTGTGCTTGCATGAGTTTTAAAATCAGAGATATATAATATTCTTTAGCAAAATTGTAAGTTATTCTTTTATTAATTAAAGTATTTACTTTTAAGTGACTTATCATTTGATTCCTACAATAAAAAATGCATATATTTCACCCATTTTTCATGTTTTCAATTCTACAAATTTCAAGGTCATTTTGTTGCATGTCGAAAAAAAGTTCTTTTGCCATTGTGCGATTCACTTTATATGTTTTAAAACGTCTCTAATTATGTTTCTATATATTTCCAGTCTTTATATTGTCTACATTTTTTATTTCGTATAACGACAAAACAAAAATAGTGATCTTTTAGAGTGAGGTTTGTTCAAGATATGACAACCCCATTATACCAATTAAAAAATCTTCTGTCAGGGAAACTTGTTAGATTTTTGTGGGAATAATAATAAAGAATTTTCTATATTTTAATAATTTTCTTTCCTGCACCATTTTTTAATTATTCTTCGAATCCAGAAAGAAGAAAATTGCATATATATTTATAAAAAACCTTAATTAACCCTTAAAGTTATCCCCTCTCTGTGATAACATAAAGAATGAGGGGGGTCGCTGAAGACCCCAGCTGAAATTTATTTATTGTTACAAAGATTTTAAATATTTTTGCACGAAAATTTGTTTGGATATCCTTTTTTATATCCTTTATAAGATAAAACTAGTTAATCTATATTTTTTTAATTTTGAAATATGAAAACAAATTAAGAACTAAAAAGAAAATGGAAAAAATAACTCACGATTAAAAAAAAGGCTGGATATAAAAGACTCCAGGGATAACTTTAAGGGTTGAAAATTCGAAATATTTTTCTTAATACTATTTCTAAAACAATGTTATTGGAAGATATCGAAACATACGTATCACGTTAAATTCGATAAATAATGAATTTGATCATCTTTTATACATTCTCATCATTTATGAATGAGAAAGTATTTGACACTACATTTTTCGACGGATCTCCACGTTTTCATACCGCCTGAATCCGAAAATCAGGTGTTTACGATGGTGTCTGTATTTTAAAAACCATACCACGCTGAAAAACTTAGTTCTCGTTAGATCACTGAAGATAAGCAGTGTTAGGCGCGGTTAGTACTTGGAAGGGTGACCGTTCGGGAATACTACTAATTGCGTGCTGTTGGCGTATCGTCCCTTCTAGAAAAAAATGATAGGATCCGATTGAGATCGATTGCCAGGTGAATCGTTTTGAATTGATATTAATAGGGACAAATTTTGTTCATCGTTCTCAATCGTTTTCAATCGGGACAAGCGTGTGAATCGTTCTCAATCGGGTAAGTGCATAGGGACGTGGATCGGAAACCTAACGACTTGGATGATTATTTCAATTTTTTTAAATTATTTGAGTGTTTTACGTAGAGGCTTTTGGGATTTGCTGAGGTAAAAGTAGTAGTGGTGGTCTTAGGGGGTTGTTGAATATTATCATGGGGTTGGAAATATAATTTTTGGTTTTCTGAAGATGACTTGGATGATTATTTCAAATTTTTAAATATTTTTTTATTGTTCCACGTGAAGACATTTAGGATTCATCGAATGAAAAGTGAAAGGAGTGGTCTTAGGGGGTTATTGAATATTATAATGGGGTTGGAAATATAGTTCGAAGTTTTCTGAAGGTAACTTGTGTGATTATTTAAAATTTTGAAATTTGTTGAGTGTTTTACGTGGATGCTCTTCGGATTTATTAAGGCAAAAGTGGAAGGGGTGGTCTTAGGGGGTTGTTGAATATTAGCATAGGGTTGAGAATATAACTTGTAGTTTTCTGAAGTTGACTGGGGTAATTATTAAATTTTTTTAAATTATTTGAGTGTTTTACGTAGAGGCTTTTGGGATTTGCTAAGGTAATAGTAGTAGTGGTGGTCTTAGGGGGTTGTTGAATATTATCATGGTGCTGGAAATATAAGCTGGGGTTTCATGGAGGTGATTTGGGTGATTATTTCAAATTTTTAAATATTTTTTTATTGTTTTACGTGAAGACATTTAGGATTTATCGAATTAAAAGTGGTAGGGGTGGTCTTAGGGGGTTATTGAATATTATAATGGGGTTAGGAATATAGTTCGAAGTTTTCTGAAGGTAACTTGTGTGATTATTTAAAATTTTTAAATTTGTTGAGTGTTTTACGTGGATGCTCTTCGGATTTATTAAGGCAAAAGTGGAAGTGGTGGTGTTAGGGGGTCGCTCAATATTATCATAGGGTGGAGAATATAACTTGTGGTTTTCTGAAGTTGACTGGGGTAATTATTTAAAAAATTTTAATTATTTGAGTGCTTTACGTAGAGGCTTTTGGGATTTGCTAAGGTAAAAGTAGTAGTGGTGGTCTTAGGGGGTTGTTGAATATTATCATGGTGTTGGAAATATAAGTTGGGGTTTTCTGAAGGTGATTTGGGTGATTATTTCAAATTTTTTAATTTTTCGAATTTTTTCTGTAGAAGGTCTTCGGATTTGTTCAGGTAAAGGTGATAGGACTGGTCTTAGAGTTTTTTTTAAATTTATTACGGGGTGGGAAATATGATTTGGGATATTCTGTGCTACAGAACTATTTGGTAAGCAGCTACAATGGATCCTTAATGCGCCGCACGTTAGTTCTCTTCTTAAGAATTAAAAAAATTGAAAAAAGGGAGGTGGATACCCGGGTACCCCGTTACACCGATGAAGGGGTTTTTTATATAATTTGCAACCTAAATTTCAAAATGAAAATAAAATAATATAGTTAATTTATTTGAAAAATAACTTCTAATAACCTGTTTAATTATTATACTTAGGTATCAAAATTTAAAAAAAAATAAGCCGCAACCAGATTAAGTAAATTAACATGTTAATGACAAATAATATGATAATCTAATGAAAATTACTACAAAATAAGTTATTTCAAAATATGTTGATGACTGCTCCTTGATCGCGAGAGAATTGTTCAACAATTTTACATCTTTTTAAAAGATATCTTTTACAGAGATGTAAAAAAAGTGAATACACTTTTTCAAATAATTCTCGCGAGATCAATGTGCTGCCACCAACATAATGGCAGATTTACTTCATCTAGAGTCCCGATTGAGAACGATAGGCAACGATAGAGTTCTAAGGGCGGTAACTTACGCCAGGAACGACGAGAACGTTACCGGTAAGTTCTCGAGCGATTTATTTTTCGAGAATTTACGAGAATTTAAATTTTTCACCAAAATAAATTAAATTCGGACACACCTGTGTTGATTTTTAGTAACTTAGGGAATATTTTTCAAATTATTAACGATTGGTAGAATTGAGTGGTAAGAAAAAAGCAGCCCCCTGGCACTTTCATGGAGGCCTGTATTGTAAAAGTTGGCTGAAAGGTGGATCACGGCCACCAGGCGAAATCGTGGCGCTGATTACCTATAGGGCCGACTCTCTTTAAAATACACTAGACTATTATGTGCGCGCGCAAGCGCGCGCCAACTTTTGTGTTCATGTTTTTCCTTCGCTCAATTTTCGAATCACAATTTATTCCTTCAAAGTTCTTGACCAATCAAATTCTTGATTTCATAACACAAAAAGTTGTGAAGAATTATTCTCATTGAATCATTGAAATAATTTTTTCTTCATATTTTTGTGAAAATTTGAATTATTGGTAGTCCTTTAAACTATTCCAGAGAGAATTAAAATATATGTTCACAGAATTTCGAAATGAAAATTCAGATACTCATTTCACAACATCCCAAAATTTAAAAAAATATATAATTTGAATAGAGGTATTTTAAACATTAACAAACTCTTATTATACAATGTATAGTCAATAGTCAATTATATAACCTTGAAGTAAATAATCAGTTTATGTTACCAAACAAAAGAAATTAAAATTCAATCATCATGTAATTTAAAATTGTTGAAAAAAATAATCAGCTAATGATTAATTAATCTGTGTATAACACAATAAACATTCAACTATTATTTTCATTCAAACATTGTAATAATTTGTATACTATATTGAGAGAAAAATACACTATCATTTCTGAAAATTTAATATAATAGTAACCTTCCATACTAATGTCAGAGAAAATAAGATCAGATTCACATATAATTTTAAAAATTGAATGCAGACACACGTTTCATAACATCAGCATAATTTCAAAAATAATGTAATTAGTGGTACTTCAAATTTAAATAAACTTTTATTATACAAATTATATCCAGTATTCAATTACAAAACCTGGAAGTAAATGATCAATTTATGATTTAGAATTTGAAACAATTTAAATTAAATATTTATGTAATTTAATTTTGTGGTTAAAATAAATCATCTAATAATTAATTAAACAGTTTACAACATAAAAACCCTCAAGCAATTATTTTCATCGAAACAATTAAATTATTTTTACTCCATTTTTTTTCTTCAATTTTGCCCTTCATTTCTGAATATTTTGATTTATTAATAAGCTTTTTAAAGAATTCCAGAAAATGTAAGTTCTAGTAGAATCAATGAATAATTAATCAGTCATTTAAAAACACAAAAAGCATCACATATTTTCAAAATGTTTAATTACATTATTGAAATTTAAATTACTAATAATCTTTTATACAAATTTCATAAAAAATTAAAACATATGTACATATAATTTTGAAAATTGAATTCAGATAATCATTTCAGATCATCGTAAACATTAAAAAAAATGATATAATTATAATGAAGGTATTAAAAAAAACTTTTATTCTAACAATTATAGCCAATATTCAATAACATAACCTTGAAGTGAATAATCAATTTATGTTATCTAATTAAAATTAATGAACATTCAATATTTATGTAATTCAATATTGTGAAAAAAATTAATCAGCTTATAATCAATTAATCAGTTTAGAGTATCAAAAGTATCAAATAATTATTTTCATTGAAACATTTAAATAATTTCAACTTTATATTGTTATTGAAATTTGAATTATTAACAACCTTACAAACTAATTTCAGGAAAAATAAAATCATTTGTAAAGACAATGTTGAAAATTGAATTCAGATACTCATTTCTCAAATTATGAAGCAATTTGACATTTACGTAACTGGAATAAGGCTATTTTAAACATAAATGAACTTTTATCAGCCAATGTTCAATTAGATAATCTCAAAATAAATAATCAATTCATGTTACTTAATCAAAGGATATTAAATTCCAATCTTAATGTAATTTGATATTGTGAACAAAATTATTCAGCCTATTCTTAATTAATCAGTTCACAACATAACAAGTATGAAAAAATTACTTGCATTGAAACTTTCAAATAATTTTTACTTTATAAATATTTTTCTTTAAATTTTGACTTTTCTTTTGTTAAATTTAATTTACTAATCATCTTTTAACTAATTCCAGAAAATGTAATTTTCAACAGAAGCAGTTAATATTTAATCAATGAGTTCATAATATAGAGAGCTTTTAATAATTATTTTTATTGAAATATTAGAATAACTTGTATTTAATATTTATCTGACAAATACTTTTTTGGAAATAATAAATCATTCAATAGTTAGAATAGTTGATTCATCTGTTCAGAACATAAAAATCAATCAACCATATTATTTGCAATGAAACATCAAAATAACTTCTACCTTATATTTTTATAAAAATTTCAATTATTCATAATATTTTTAACTAATTCTATAAAAACTTAGAACACATTTACATATAAGTTTGAAGATTATTTAGATAATTAACTCACAACATCGCAATCATTTCGAAAATTATGAAATTAGAATAAAAGTATTTTAAATATAAATAAACTTTTATTATACAAATCATATTCAATATTCGATTATATAAAGATTCCTTCTATACTACAATCTTACACAAGATGGAGGTTACCTTTTTTCACATGAAGGATTTGAACTTTTATTCCTGAAAATTCAATTTATTTATAAAATAGAATCAGTTAATCAGTTTTTCATTTGAAATTGCATTTCTATACATTTCATTTATTAATAACTTTTAAAACTAATTCCAGAAAAAAATAAATAAATGTATATATTAATTAATCATTTCACAACATGAAAAGCAATAAACAGTTATTTTAATAAAAACATTCGAATAATGTTTACTCTATATTTTTCTGAAATTTTGAATTAGTAATAATCTTTTAAACTAATTCCACAGAAAATTAAAAAATATGTACATATAATATTGAAAGCAGAATTCAGGTACTTATTTCACAACATCGAAACATTTACCAAAATTACACAATTGGAATAGAGGTATTTCGAACATAAATAATCTTTTATCGTAGAAATTATAGTCAATATTCAATTTCATGGCCTTCAATCGAATAATCAATCTATGTACTTAATTTAAACAAATTAAAATATAATCTTTATGTAATTTAATATTGGAGAAAAATTGATCAGCTAATGATTCATTCATCTGTTGCCAACATAAAAAGCATTCAACTATAATTTTAATTCAGGTATTCAAACAATTTTTACTTTACATTTATTTTTAATTTACACTTTCATTTCTGAAAATTCGATTTATAAGTAACCTTTTATGGTAATTTCAGAAAAAGTTGAAACATATTCACATATAATTCTGAAAATTAAATTCAAATCATAATTTCGCATCATCACAAACATTGGCGGACAATGCGTAATTGGAATAGATGTACTTTTCCTTTACTCATAATGTTTCCCCTAAGGTACTTCATTCTTTCTCATTTGCTTCCCTAGCACCCTCTAACTCCTTCATCCACTCTTCCCCAAACCATCCTCCCCTAGAATCATTACCACATTCTCTTGCCATCTTCCTTTATCTTCCATTCCTCTCCTACATCCTTCCCATACATGCTCCCATGTTTCCTCTTCCTATTCGCAAATTTTGCTCTTCCTGTTATCTTTCTTTTCCCCATACATACTTGCCCTTACCACGTTTCCCAATCTAAATCTTGCTATTGTGGTCCATCTTTTCTCTCCCCATCCCTCTTCTAAATACTTTTGTACTTTTTCCTTTTTTATCATCTTAAACAATATATTATATTTTGATTCCTCAGTCATCCCCCATCTTTCTATTAACTGTCTTTCTCTCCCCCTTTCTTCCACTTCTTCGCAGTTGACTCCAGTCACGTCATCTATCTCTCTAGCCTTAAAGAACTCCCTGCTTTCTTTTTCCAATCTCGTTAATACCATCGCCCTCCCTCTCCGCTCTTCTACCACCATCAAACACTTTCTCGCTAACTCCCCTCCCTTTCCCTCTCACATCTTAGTCTCAAAATTCCATGCCCTCTTTCCCGCTCTAGTACTTAATTTATCCCTTTGCGTTGTTTCGCTCACCATTTATCCCGGCGCCCTCCCGTCTACCCCTAGCGTACACCTTATATGCCTTTCTTGTAAACTCTTAATCTCTTCCATTTCTTCCCATCCTACATCCCACACAATATCTTTACTCCGTAACCAAATACCGGCCATACCAGCGTATCAAATAATCACATTCTCCTTCTCAAATTTTTTTTTTAACCTTCTTTCTCCTATTCCCCATATCTGTTTCATTACCCCTGCTGCTTTTTTATCCTTTCTCTTATATGAGCTCTATGATATCCATTTGCTTGCAAGATATATCCCAAATACTTAAACTCTTTTACTTCATTTAATTTTATGCCCTTCCATCTCCCCGTCCATTCCTCCTTTCTTCGTCCTCCTTTTCTAAACCTCATTATCTTTGTCTTTTCTACATTTAAATTCAACTTTTTTCCATCTAAGTAATTCTCTAATCCTGTAATTAAGCCCATCATCCCTTCTTTATCCTCCGCCGTCAATACTATATCATCCGCGTATGCCACTGTATATATCTTTTCTTTCCCTATCCCAACTCCTTCCCATCCATTTTTTTTTTTTTCATTTCTTCTTCCAAGTCTGATATTAATATAATAAATAAAAGTGGGCTCAGAGGACATCCTTGCCTCACTCTCTGAAAATTTCCGATACTCTCTTTCTTAATCCCTCTCGTATCCCCTTTTTCATCATAACTTTTTCTATCTCAGCACGGTCTAATGAGTCAAACGCCGCCGTTAGGTCCACAAACATTGCTATCATTGCCCCTTTCTCCCTTTTAATTCTCCTATTTACTAAATATAGTTCAGAATATATATATCGTCGATCACTCCCATCCCTTTTCAAATTCCTGTCTGATTGGGTGGCTATATCTTTTTCTCACCAACTTCTCTATTTGACCTTTCGATAAAACAGTCACATATACTTTATATATTGTTGGCATTAATGTCACTCCTCTATAATCATTAACCTCCTCCCATTTGCCTGTCTTCACTATTGGTATCACTTCTCCTTCTTCCCATGACTCTGGCCACCCCTCTCCTCTCCATACTCTATTGCCCATTATCCATGCCCATTCTTTTAATTCTGTCTCCCCATATTTCCATACTTCATTTGGAATCTCATCTATACCAGGTGCCTTTCCATCTTTCATCATCCCTAATACCTTGACTATTTCCTCTCTTGTAATGTCCTCCTCCTCATCTGTTTCCCTACCATCTTTTCCTCCTTTTCTAACATTCCTCTCTATCCCTCCTAGTGTTTCCATAAAATATTGTTTCCATTCTATCCTCTCAATATCCTGGTTTACTCTTTTCCTTATCCTTCTCTCATTATTTACCACCTTCCAAACCTCGTCTTCCGTCCTAGCTTTCTAGCTTCTTCTTCAAAACCTTTTATTTTCCTCCACTTTTTTTTTGATAACACAACTCATCAGTTCAAAAAATAAGAAGCATTAAACTATAACTTCCATTAAAATATTCACATAATTTTTACTTGATATATTTCCTTTAATTTGAACTTTCATTTCTGAATATTTGACTCATTAATAACCTTCTAAACTGATTACAGAAAATATAAGTTTCAATGGAATCAGATTATAATTAATTAACCAGTTCATAACATGAAAAGCGTTACACAATTATTTTCATTGAAACATTCAAATTATTTCTAGGTTATCTTCTCCTTTAAATTTGAAATTTCATTTTTGTACATTTAATGTATTACTAACCTTTCAAACTAATAAAAAATAACTAAAATATAGTTACATATAAACTTGAAAAATGAATTCAAATAGAGTAATTTCACAACGTCACAAGCATTTGAAAAGATTATATAATTGCAATACAGGTATTTTAAAGAAAATGTAAAGTTTAATTATAGCAATAATAACCAATATCCAATTACATAACCTTCATGTAAATAATCAATTTATGCGACTTGATTGAAAAAAATTTTAATTTAATCTTTATTTAATTCAAAGTTTCTAACAAAATTAATCGACCAATAATTAATTAAACTGTTCACAACATATAAGGCATGAAACTATTATTTTCATTGGAATGTTCAAATAATTTTTACTTCATATTTTTTAAACATTCTGAAAATTGGAATTATTAATTACTTGTTATACTAATTTTCAACAAAATTTAAACATAGTATTCAGATATAATTTTGAAAATTAAATTCAGATGCTCATTTAAGCATTAATCTATAATTTTCATCGAAACATTCAAATAATTTTTACTTTATATTCTCATTTTAATTTGAAATTTCATTTCTATACATTCAATTCATTACTAACCTTTTAAACTAATTGAAAAAAATATACGTACATATAATCTTGAAAATTGAATTCAGATAGAGTTATTTCACAACGTCACAAGTACTTGAAAAGATTATATAATTGCAATAAAGGTATTTTGAAGAAAAAGTAAACTTTCATTATAAAAGTAATAATCAATATTCAATTACATAACCTTCGTGTAAATAATCAATTTATGTTACTTAATTGAAAAAAATTCAAATTCAATCTTCTTTTAATTTAAAGTTTTTGAGCTAAATTAATCAGCCAATAATTAATTAAACTGTTTACAACATAAAAAGAATGAAACCATTATTTTTATTGAAATATTCAAATAATTTTTACTTTATGTTTCAAAAAAATGAAATTTCATTTCTGGAAATTTGAATTATTAACAACTTTTTATACTAATTTAAAAAAAAATTTAAACATAGTATTCTGCTATAATTTTGAAAATTAAATTCAGATACTCATTTAAGCATTAACCTATAATTTTCATTGAAACATTAAATAATCTTTACTTTATATATATATTTTTCAAATTTGAACTCTCATTTCTGGCAATTTAAATTATTAATAACCATTCAAACTAATCCCAGAAAATGTAAGTTTTAATAGAATCAGTTAATAATTAATTAATTAGTTCATAACATAAAAAGCGTTACACAATTATTTTCATTAAAACATTCAAATAATTTTTACATTATATTCTCCTTTAAATTATAAATTTCATTTCTATACATTCAATTCATTACTAACCTTGTAAACTAATTAAAAAATAAAATATATCTACATATAATCTTGAAAATTGAATTCAGATAGAGTCATTTCACAACGATACAAGTATTTGAAAAGATTATATAATTGCAATAAAGGTACTCTCAAGAAAAAGTAAACCTTTACTATAAAAATAATAACAAATATTCAATTACATAACCTTCGTGTAAATAATCAATTGATGTTACTGATATTGAAAAAAAAATCAAATAAAATCTTTATTTAATTTAAAATTCTAAACAAAATAATCAACCGAAAATTAATTAAACTGTTGACAGCATAAAAAGCATGCAACTATTATTTCCATTGAAACATTAAAATAATTTTTACTTCATATTTTTTAAGCATGAAATTTCATTTCTGAAAATTTTAATTATTAATAACTTTTTATACTAATTTTCGAAGAAATTTGAACATAGTATTTAGATATAATTTTTAAAATTGAATTGAGATATTCATTAAAGCATCAATCTACAATTTTCATTGAAACATTTAAAAAATGTTTACTTTATATATTTTTTTCAAATTCGAGCTCTCATTTCTG
>CAKNXH010044208.1:0-19102 GCA_932178445.1 Andricus quercusramuli
TTATGCGTGTCCAGTGGTTGAGAGTTGGAAGGCAGTTGCGAAGACGGTGAGGAATTCACGAAAAAGCTGTTGGAGTTGCGGATTTTGTAACGGGTCCGGGATGGATAACGTGTGGGTTTGGTTTTGGGTTTGAATTTTCGGTTGTGAGCCGAAAGAAACAGTGCTGGCGTAGGAACGCTGAGGTTTAGCAAGGTTGGAGGTGTTTTGTGGCCTGGGTGGGTTTGAGGGGCTCACAGTAGGTTGACTAGGCGGTTTGGAAAAGTTAGCAGACCTTGAGATAGGTTGTGCTTGCGTTGTTGGTCGTTGTTGTTTACGTTGGGATTTGGACTCTGGCTTACGGGGAACCTTAGGGCAACCACGAAATGTGGCGCGATGTGCTCCTTTACAGTTGAAGCAGGAAGGGGTAGTGTCCTTTTGATTTTTGAAAGTGCAGGCGGTGGCGGCATGGCTACGAGCACAGAAGGCACAAGACCAAGGCGCGTGGCAGTAATTTGCCGTGTGAAAGAATTTAAGGCATCGCAGACACTGGGGAATCATGGACGATTTGCGCTTGGCTTCGACCTTTACGCTGAGACCGGCTAAGGTTTTAACGTCAAAAATGGACTTTGCTGTAGGAGCAGTAGGGTCAAGATGCACTGCGACTAGGGGCCAGATCCTGTCGCCTTTTTTCATTCGATGAATGCTCTTGACGGAGGGGATTTTCATTTGAAGTTAATTAAAAATGGCTTCGTCGGAAAGGGATTCGTTGACACCCCTGATAACTACGATAAGGTCCCTGTCCTGAGGGAGTTGATTGGTGGAGTAAGCCATTTTGTGCTTTTCCAGTTTAGCAGTAATGGCACGGAAAGCGTCGACGGTCTGGGGATAAACTAGAACGGCGTCAGAGGTGTTCTTTGCCGACCGGATGGGGATATCGGCTTTAAGTAGAGCTTGGTGGATCTTAGGCCACATATCCTTGCGGAGGATACGGATAGGTGGAGGGCTACGCTCCTTGGGAACAGAATCCTCTTCATCAGAAGAGCTAGAGAGGAAAGAGTCATCTTCGTCGGAGAGCGACGAGGTAAGAATTTCAGTGGGACTAGAGGTTCGTTTGCGTTTGGATCGTCTAGATTTTATGGTTTTAAAGCCGTCGTCGGTTTGTTCTTTGTCAAGGGGAGAGTCAAAGGAGAAATCCATGTTGGCGTCATCAGGTTTTTCATTTAAAGGTGGCGTCGCCCGGGAGAGAAGAGCGGCTTCATACGATTTTAGAATTTTGCGAATTTCGAAAATGGCTGCAGTGAGTTGAGCGTCGGAAAGGTTGTCAGAGTGCGGTAAGCAGAGGGAGGATGTTGACGGTGTCTGCACAGAGGGGGGTTGTGACACCTCGGTGGTGGCGGAAGTGGGAGCTGTTGGGCCCATTGTGTGTGTGTGTTAGTGTGTGTGTTTGTGTGATGAGTTTGGTGAGAAAACTCACACCACGAGTCCAATCGTATAGGTCAGAATCTATCAACCTATATATCATGGACCCGATAGTGTGGCTTTTGGTGCGAAGATCTAGGCAAGTCCTAAAAAGGACTGTTGGTTGGCGAACTTCGTATATACACATCTTCACTGTGCGAAAGCTCGACACAGAGTGATGAATGATGATTTTTTGCCAACTAAAGCCTTTTTATATATACTTTTGGAAATAGGAAACGCGCGCCAATTAGATTGCACGGCTCCTTCTCGTTCGTGCGCTGTCCTCAACGGTTTGAGTGAATGGCGCTGTCTCCCCACTCGTTTTATTTCAATTGGTTCGGGCATCCTCGGTCGTCTAAAATAAAAAGAATGCCATAATCGCGAATCGGCACATTTTGCCTTGGGATATCTGCGACTCAGGTTTTGAATTTTCGAGATGGCACCGAAAGCTAGTGGAAAGGCTGTTAAGAAGGCGGGTAAAGCCCAGAAAAATATTGCGAAGACCGACAAGAAGAAGAAGCGTAAGAGGAAGGAAAGTTATGGAATCTATATCTACAAGGTCCTGAAGCAGGTTCACCCCGACACTGGAGTTTCTAGCAAGGCGATGTCAATCATGAACAGCTTCGTCAATGATCTCTTTGAACGTATTGCTGCCGAGTCTTCTCGTTTGGCTCATTACAACAAGCGATCGACGATCACCTCTCGGGAAATCCAGACTGCTGTCAGGCTTCTTCTTCCCGGTGAACTCGCCAAGCACGCCGTCTCTGAAGGAACGAAGGCTGTGACCAAATACACCAGCTCAAAGTAAATTTTACAATTTGCAACACTTAGCATATGCAATCGGCCCTTTTCAGGGCCACCAAATTTTTTTACGAAGGAATTCTCTTTATTCAAGAAGACATGATCCTTTTTTGCCTCAATTTTCTGGAATTATTTTGTAGTGTTCTATTTATTTAGTCCGGTCGAGTAGTAGTTAAGGTTCGCACCTTTTAATAAGTTTTGCGTGCAGATCAGGAACATTTGGAAATTGGGATTTTGTAGCAAGCCTGAATAGTCACGTCGATAATGTTCATTATTTATTTCCCAATTAACATCATTATCATTTTGATCTTAACGTTGAATAGTTAGTGCATCTGTTAGTGTCTATTATCTGGCCCGCTGGCATTGTACATTTTTTTCGAATTGATGTAAATTAACACGTATTTCCCATAAGCAAAAAGTACGTTTCTATAAATTTTGTTCAGAATCGTCAATATGCAGTAGAATACAAATAAAAACTTATTTTTTAAAGATCACCTCCATAATTTTGTTTTCTAGGGTCCTCAAAAAAACAGAATAATTCTAGAAAGTTGCAGTTTTTTCTAAAGTTGTCTATTTTTTTCACAACAAAAAAACAAACTTAATAAAAAAGTTAAATTTTCAACCAAAAAGATGAATTTTCTAGCACAAAAACACAAATTTCAACAAAATTGTTGAATTTTAAAACCAAAAGAAAGAATTATATACAAAAAAGTTCATTTCCCACCAAAAAGGCGAATTCTCATGAAAATAGTTTAATTTTTAACCAAATAGTTAAATTTAAATTAAAAATATGAATTTTTAACAAAGCACTTAATTTTCAACAGAACCAGATTAATTTAGAACCAAATAGATGCATTTTTAATCATAAATGATAAATCCTACACGAATGTTTGGATTTTTAGTATATTAAAACATGTTATTATACTTTTTTTGTTAGAACTATTCCGGGAGCTACCAGAACTCCTGGAACTCTTAAATTCTTAATTTCAAAATTTGTTGGGTATGTGCAGGGCCGTCATTAGGGTTGCGGGATTTTTGGATTTTGAGTTTATCGGAAAATTTTATGAGACTTTTTGTTAGAACTATTCCCGGGGATACCAGAACTCTCAAACTTTGTAATTTCAAAATTGATTTGGTATGTGTAAAGTGTTGTAGGTTTTTTGATTTTGTTTCAGGGGGCTACCAGAACTCCTGGAACTCTTTCGAAAAATGTATCTGTAATTTTGGGATTTTCAAAATTGTGTAACTTTTGAGTTTTCAAGTTTTTCGAAATTATGTTTTTATAGAACTCTTGAAAATGCATGTATATTAAAGAAACGTTCAATTTTTTTAATATGGGGGGATGGCTCTATTTTTTGAAAAAAAATGTTCGGTCTAATTTTTAGGAACTATTTTCAAGAAGTATCAGAAGCTCTAGAACTATGCTAAATCTACCCAGAACTTTGAAAAAACTTAATTTTTCGAAAAGTGCGGGAGAAAGTGAACTTAACGCTCAACTTTAAAAAATCCATTTTTATAGTATTTATACGCCGGAACTATTTCTAAAAGTTATCAGCAACTGTAGAACTATTCAAAAGGATATCCACGGATCGTCTTGAAAAATTGCAACATTTTGAAAATAAACTTCTAAGTAGGTTCTCCAACAAGTCCTAAAAACGAAATATAGATATAAGAAGCGATCTTCAAATATAAAATACAACTATGGATGTATTAGAGATGACACAGAAATGTTATACTCTAGAACTCAGCGAATCAATAGCTCTGAAAAGCATTAAACTGTACAACAAAAACAGTGTTCCCTTGCGAATAAAATATAAACTACCATACGCCCTCATAACATAATTCATATAATGTATGCAGCCGTCACAGCGTATGAATATACAATTTTAGCTTAGGATATGATCTAATGGGATTTTTTACTGACCGTTCAACCGTTCATGTTAGAAAATTGTTAAACTGTAAGTAAAAAATCTGCCCGCTTAGCGGGCACATTCTCATAGCGCGCTTCGCGCACGGCTCTCTTTTAGTTAGCTTCATCGTTATGAGCAGCTTTTGGTTTAATTATGTACGTTTTACATAGAAAGAGAAACTAATTTACTTAAGGTTCTATCGACCTTAAGGAACACATTCTCATCAAACATCGAAGTTTTCCTTTCGATACATCGATGACATCGATGTCCCATCACTACTTTGTTACACGAAACCGAGTATTCATTTAAATTGCAAAAATGGCACCTAATGAGAATGAAAAATGATCGATTTTATTATTTGATTGAATATATTTTGAAAAATAAAAAAATATCAAGAAGTTTTTACGAAAATATTTGTAAAAACGAAGAATCGTCCCATGTATCTACTATTAACTTAAACTGTGTTATTGTTTGACCCAAGGTATCGGCCATCTTGCTAGTTGACGCAAGCCTAAAAACTTAATATTAATTTTTAATCACGCGTAGCAAATAATCGATATTTGTTTGAATTGTAAGAATTGTGTATAATATAAATAAAACATTATTTCTGTGATCAGTCACAGGGGTGCCTTCCCGTGGCTATTTTTAGTGCCTTATGTACAGTCCAAACTCCGAACATTGCCGTTTTCGGGGCTGTAGGGGAGTATAATTCCCAGAAGCCATAAACCCCCACTCTAAGCTCGGTCACGCTCGAATGCATGGAGGAAAAGAATGCAGTTAATTTTTTGTTGTTTTTTTTGTTTGAAGGGGTCGAGGAGGGGGAATCTTCAAAAGACACCCATGGAAGATGGGTAGAGTCGGATTCGCCCGCTGCGCCTACCGACTAAAACCCCTCCCTGTTAGGTTACCAACCCTGAAGGTTATGAACCCAGTAAAAGAAAAGAAGGAACATCAAATTTGGTGGACCGAGACAGTTTTTAGACTGCAAGGACACTCGCGCTTGAATCGAAACATGGAAAAAAATAGAAATGGATTCAATTAAATTAGTGCGGCGAAATGAGAAGGCAGGGCCTTCTAAAGCGGTCGGAAGTTTTACTCGCGTAATTTGCGAGTAAATTGATGCTGGGATTTGGGTGGTTAGCCACCCGTGCAGAAATTTCCCCATCTTTCCCTATTTGAAGTTGGGTTCTGAAGAAGCTCCTATCAGAATATCTAGACTAGAAAAAACTGATGGGGGCCCTATCAGGTTCTAGTGAAGAATTCCATGCTTCGTATAGGTATGGCGAATCTATCTGTATATAGTGGGGCCCCGACCAGGAAATTCCTAAAATCTTATTCTTATTACCTAAAGTATTAACTTGTAGGGTTCTGGCGTTCTTAGTAAGCAGAAATAGTGGTTCTTTGTGTGCATGTGAACGCTTTTTTCCATAAAACTTGATTTAGGGCATTATTGAAGATTTTGTTCGGAATCAGGCACGTATGTGTCAGTTAAAGTTAAAGAGGTTATGTCAAGTACAGCTGTGCAGTGCTTCGCCAGAGCTTTCAAGTTTTGTGTTTTCATTCCTTTATGTCATTTTTTTATTGTGTTTGACACTTATTCTTCTCCACGATTGAAGAGAAAAGGCGCCTGCAAGAGCAGAAACGATTTCGCAGTCAAAAGTTCCGCTTAATGCAAAAATTCGAACAAGAATGCGATGAGAGTGAGGTTATGATTTTCGGAGCTGCTCGCTCCGACGATCACGTAGAAGGTAAATAATGTAATAATAATTGAATATATTGTATTTGTACGAATAATTTAACAGTAAATATAATCTAATAATAACACAAACTAAAAATATTATTCTCTTACATTATATTACAAAAAATGTCAAATAAGTAAATTTATAAAATTCGGGGTACGTATAAAAATGAAAATCAATCAATTATAATTCAGCAATTGGCATATTTTAGTGTACTATTATTATTTCAGCTGCTAATTCCAATTTATACACGTAAAGATTCAATGGGCCAAAATATCGATGAGAAAGTCTTCCTCATGGAATTCAAAAATATTCTTCTCAACGCCAAATACTGAGAAGGAAGATGGTATCTCCTAGCTGCTAACTTAAATCAAACACAGGGGCCTTGTAGGGGCCCCATAGGGGCCCTTCTTTTAAACGGGGTTGTAGGCGGGCGACCCCCACTAGAACCCTACTAGAAAATCTAGTGGGGCCCCTATGGCCATAGCGTTACGTTCTAGATGGGGGCCCGATTAGTTTTCCTCACTAGAGCCCGATTAGAGATAGGGAAAACTCGTCGGAGCCCCACTAGAGCCCTATCGAAATTTCTGTACGGGCACTGAAGAACGTAGGTTTGCAGCATATGAGTGAGCTGCATCGGTGATAGAAGGTAGCTTGGTTTCCGCGAGGATTTGTTTATTGCGAATGAACCAGGGAATATTTAAGGCGGATCGGAGAAGGCGCACGTAGGTATCTTCAAGTTTTGAAAGAGGATTTGGGGCGGCAGAGCCCCAGATAGGAATTGCGTAGGTGCAGATGCTTCTTATTATGGTGTTGAAGGCACGAGCATTGATGGCTCGCGAAACTGTGGGGTTATTGAAGAAGGGTTTTAGTAAGGTAAAGGCTCCATTGGCCTTGTTGCAGGTGGCCTGGATGTGTTTGGACCAAGTGAGTCTCTTGTCAAAGATGACGCCGAGATATTTTGCAGAGGTACTCCATTCAATGGGAAAAGAGTTTACAAAGAGCTTGGGAGGTGTGCGTCGGCGGCGGGAGAAAAAGATAGCTTCAGATTTAGAATTGTTGATTTCAAATCTCCATCTATAGTACCAGTCGAGAACGATTGGAGTGAATCTGTTTAAGCGAGAGGAGCAATGACTGATGACCTTGGAGGTTTGAAGAAAGCCAATATCATCAGCGTATTGTACTGTGAGAATTTTTTCATCAACAGGGATGTCGTAACAAAACAAGTTGAAGAGAGAGGGTGAGAGTTTGGAGCCCTGAGGGACACCGGAGGTGATAAGTTGAGGGTCCGATAAGAATTTTCCAACGCGAGCTCTAAAGCTCCTGTTTGAGAGAAAGGATTCGATTAGACCGATAAGATATTGAGGAAAATTCAGCTTGATGAGTTTATAGATGAGACCGTCGTGCCAGACTCTATCGAAGGCTTGTTTGCAGTCTAAAAGAAGCATGGATGTGTGCCTACCCTTGTTAAGATTTTCGGCAATGTATTCGGAGACACGGAGAAGTTGGTGGGCTGTTCCAAGACGCTTGCGAAACCCGTGCTGGAAGTCAGGAAGAAAGTTATTTTGCGAGACAAAGTCATCAAAACGAGTGAGAATGATGTTTTCCGCTAGTTTGCTGAGAGTGCAGAGTAGACTGATAGGTCGATAGCTGGATGCTGAGCTGAGATGTTTACCCGGTTTTGGAACAAATATTACAATAGCCTCTTTCCAGGCTGGGGGAAAGTATTGTAGCCGCATCATAGCGCTAACAATGTTGCAAATGGCCACGATGTGTTTGCGGGGGAGAGTTTTCAATACATTGTTGCTGATGGTATCTTTTCCGGGAGCTTTACGGTTTCTCAGAGAGCGGATTGTGTCGGAGACTTCTTTAGGAGAGGTGGGTATGAAATCTGTGTCTGTAACTGTGAAGTTTTGAGCAGTCTTTGAGACATGGTCATGAAAGTGCCCAAATTTGTCGAGGCTAGGAAAGGGAGAACATTGATCTTTGAGAGAATTAGCGAAAATGTTCGCTTTTTCCTCATCGAGAGAGAAAGATTGACCGTCTTTGACAAGAGAGGGGAGGTAGGATTTTCTGTTACGCAGGGATTTTATGACTTTCCAACATCTTTTGGGATTTAATTCGGCTTCGGCTATGTAGGAGTCGAATGAAGACTTATCGATGGGTTGGAGGATGGTTTTCAATTTTCTTTGAAGAGAGTTTAGACGCTGGCGATGTTTAGGATTACGGTAGGACTGTCAATGTTTGCGGGCTTGGTTTTTCTTGTGAATAAGAAGACGGGTGGCGTATGAGAGTTCGGTTTTGCGTGCAGAAGTGGTGTTGATTGAGGTGGCAAGCTGGACCGAGTTTTGGATATCATTAGTGAGGGCTGCAACAGCTGCATCCAGGTCGGAAGTAGATTGGATTTGGCAGCATTTGAGGGTGGAAGTTTCGAGAATGTATTTGAGATAGAGGTAATCGATTTTTGATTCAGTGGGAGGAGAGAGCTGGGGGGTACCCGACAACTCTAGAAGTACTGGGTTGTGGTCGGAACTTAGTTCAGAAAGAGTCCATGGGTCTTTGTCGATGGAGATATTCTTTGTTAAAAAGATGTCGAGGATGTCAGGTAGGTGCTTAGAAGAGCTGGGAAAGTGGGTGGGTTCTGAGGGGGCCTCAATGGTTAGATTATGGCGAATCGTGGTTCTGAGGAGAGCGTTACCCTTGGTGTTATTTTTAAGACAGCCCTAAGCTTTGTTTTTGGAGTTAAAATCGCCAGCAACCAAAGTTCGGATATTAGTGTTGAAGAGGTAAGGTATTTCAGAGATGTTATTGTTATCTGGAGGGGAGTAAAGTGAGAGAATGCGAAGAGGACCAGAAACAAGATGGATTGCAACTCCAATTACTTCGCAAGGAGAATAGTTAGTGCTGATGGCTGAGTGGCGGAGAGTGTTACGAACTAGAAGCGCCACACCACCGCCTTTGGCGGAAGAACGGTCTTTTCTGTAGACGGAAAAATCAGGAATATAGAGTTTCTTCGTAGAATTTAGATGAGTCTCGGTAATGCAGGCGACATCGATGGATTTATCGTTGAGAAGTAGAATTAGTTCTGGTCGTTTGGGAGGAGAGATACTGTTTGCATTCCAAATGAGGATGGTTAATTTATCTTTAAGCGCGTCCGGCGCTTGGGAGCTGGAGGGCAGCTGCGAAGGTGGAGAGGAAGTCACGAAAAATCTGCTGTAGTTGCGGATTCTGCAGAAGATCGGTGTTAGGAGAGGATTGAGTCTGGTTTTGGACTTGAGATAGAGAACGAGCTGAGACTACGTTAGCGAAGGAGCGTTGGGGCGAACGGGATTGGAAGCGCTACGGGGTTTAGGAAGGGGAGGAGGGTTCGCAGAAGGTTTGGGTTTAGGATGTTGGCGGATTGGGTTCGACTTGGAGCCAGGTTTTTGGGGAACTTTAGGACATCCGCGGTAGGTGGCCCAGTGAGGGCCTTTATAATTGAGACAAGATGGAGAGGCATCCTTTTGGTTTCTGACGGGGCATGAGGCGGTGGCATGGCTGTGTCCGCAAAAGTTGCAAGCCCAAGAGGCATGGCAGTAATTTGCCGTGTGAAAGAATTTAAGGCAACGTCGGCACTGGGGAATAATATTAGATTTTCGCTTGGCTTCCACTTGAACGCTGAGGCCAGCTAGAAGTTTGATATCGAAAATCGTCTTGGCTGTGGGGGCAGTTGGGTCGAGATGAACGACCACCAGAGGTAAGATTTTTTCACCTTTTTTCATACGGTGAACTCGTTTAACGGACGGAATTTTTGTCCGAAGTTCATCAATGATGGATTCTTCGGTAAGGGATTCGTTAACTCCTCTGATAACGACGACAAGGTCCTTGTCCTGTTGGAGTTGGTAAGTGGTGTAAGCGATCTTGTGTTTATCAAGTTTGAGGGTAATCTCGCGAAAAGCATCAACGGTTTGGGGATAGACAATTATAGCATCGGTGGTATTTTTGGCAGAACGAATCGGAATGTCAGCTTTAGTGAGAGCTGAATGAATTTCCGGCCAAAGTTCTTTTCGAATGATACGAATAGGAGGAGGACTTCGTTCCTTGCACACGGATTCATCGTCATCGGAAGAGCTGGAGAAGATGGATTCGTCGTCAGATTGTACAGGGCTAGCCGATTTAGCGGGACTAATAGTTCGTTTCCGTTTGATGCGCTTAGATTTCACCGTTTTGAAGTTGGAAGGGTCTTCGGGCGAGAAATCGGAATCAAGTTGGGACTGAAGGGTATCCATGGCTTCAGGGCCATTAGTAGGGGTGACTGAGGTTGTAGGAACCCGGGAAACAAGTGCTGCCTCATAAAAGTCGAGAATTTCGCGAAGATCAGAAATTATGGAAGTAATTTGAGTATTGGTAAGGTCGATAGGGTTGGGATAGCAGAAATTAGTAGTAGAGGGTGAGATAGTGGTTTGGTTGGGTGCAGTAGGAGGAGAAGAGCTAATGCCGTTTTGAAGGCCAGACATGGTATTCAGATCCATGATAAAGTTTCGGGACAGCCCCGAAGGGGCTGCAAATGGAGAAGTCAGTGAAGGCTGGATGTTTGTTTATGGTGATGCAAAGTAGCGTACATAATTCAACTACTCATCTGCGGGTTGACCATCCATGCCGCTACACTGGAGGACTATGATTCCATCAAGGACGGACTGAATGGAACGACGAGTATGCTGTATTACACGTATCAGCTTAAAAGTGAGAAGCCCAAGTATCTTGTATTGAAGGGCCTACCTAACCTTACACTACAAGAAATAACTGAGGCCCTTAAGGAACAAGGAGTTGTCTGTGAAAAAAAATCACTCATGAAGCAAAAAGGCAAGCTACCATATAATCACCCTAGCTTCATGCTTAAATTCAAGCCGGACCAGGATCTCAATGCAATAAAATCGATAAGATATATCTGCTACGTACGAGTCTACTGGGAGCGATACAGAAATCGAAGAAGTCACACAATGCTACCGATTCCAGATGTTTGGCCATGGATCTCAGAACTGCAGAAACAACCCCAGATGCGTGAAATGCATTAAGCCACATCTCACCTCGCAGTGTGATAAAACAGAAGACAAGCCACCTGTATGTACTAAATGTAAACAGCAGCATGCGGTGAACAATCCGAAATGCCCCAAGTACCTGGAGCACGTACAAAAGATGACGAGCAGGAGGAAAACCGGCCCAGTTCCTGAAAAGAAACCAACAACATTGCGGAGGAAAGGAGAAGCTGGACCACGCAAGCGCGACCGACTGAGAAACAAGACTCACCATTAGGCGAATTCCAAGAGCTGATGAACGCATTAAAGAAGCTCAACGACATATGTGATATAGGTAAGATGTTGAGACTAGTCAAAGAATTAAATTTTAAATTGGCGAAATGTAATGACAATATTTCTAGGCTAGAAGTTTTCTCTCAGGTTATTCTAAATGGCAGTAATTAGATCAAGTATTAACAACATAAATATTTTCCATTGGAATGCTAACGGTATTCTGCAACATCGTGCTGAGCTTAGGGAATTTATTAATGATAATAATGTGTACATTATGCTTATTAACGAAACCAATCTTAATTCTAAAATCAAATTTAAATTTCCTGGGTACAATATTGCTAGGCGCGACAGAAGTGGTAACAGGAAAGGGGGTGGCGCTTTGATATTAATTAAGAATACGCTTAATTACACCGAAGTGCCAGTAAACACTAAGACTATTGAGGCTGTAGGGATCAGACTCCAGGGTAGAACCTTAATAGTGGCAGCGTATAACCCTCCAAGAAATAAATTAAGTATTAGTGAACTAGAACTTATTTTTAGAGCTGGGAGCAAAGTCTTAATTTTTGGTGATCTTAATGCAAAGAATCAAGCTTGGAAATGTAAAGCCAACAATTATAACGGGAAAATCCTCTATGAATATGCACTTGAAAACATTTTGAAAATTTTAGCACCAGATGGTTATACACTGTATCCAACTAATAATGACATTCCAAGCATCGTGAATATTGGTCAAATTAAAAATATTGTCTGTGATATTAGAGTAGAGGTCGTAAATTCACTTTCCTCCGATCATTTGCCTGTAAATATTGAAATCCAGGGCGTGTCAAATATTGAAACAGAAATAAGAAAATACAGAAATTATAAGTCAGCTGATTGGAATAAGTTTCGAAAGAATGTAAACGAAAATCTTAAATTAAACTCGGCGTTGAAAACATGTGCAGATGTTGATAACTGTGTTGATAGTTTCCTCAATGTCGTTAATAATGCCATGAATAAAGCAATTGAAGGGTCGAATCGAAGAATGGGACGTGCGCTCGGATCGCCCTGAACGTTGTGCAATCTCCCGACAATTCCCGCTTGTCCCGTTCGCCCGTGTTTATACATTTAAAAAAAGGTATAAATTGTTGATTCTCAGAGAACTTCCAGTGAGAAAGTTGTTCCGTAGGGATTAACGAAGAAATCTGCGCAAGCAGCATATTATTTCGTTTTGTGTATCACAAGGTATCACGAGCTGAGTAAAACGAAATGATGCACGTTGAGGAAACAATTGCCGTTACTGCAAATAGGTTGTGTATTAAAAATGTTGCAAATTTTACACACTTACCTCGAAGATATCTTGTGATATACAAAACAAAATAATATGCTGCTTGCGCAGATTTATTCGTTCATCCCTACAGAACAATTTTCTCACTGGAAGTTCTCTGAGAATCAGCGATTTGTACCTTTTTATATTCTCATCAGAGAAAGTATTAGATTTGTGTAAAATTTGACCCCCCTCGTTTTTGTCAAATGTCCACGTTTTGAAACCCCCTGAACCCAAAAAACAGGTTTTCGTAAATGTGTATGTCTGTCTGTATGTGGGTATGTGTGTATGTGGGTCTGTATGTAGATTTTTTGTCTGTTAGCACGATAACTTTCGAAAGAATTGACAGATTCGATTGGGCTTTGGTATACTCTTCAAATGTCCTAAAATGAAGGTCAAGATCGTTAGCCAGCCATTTTGGATGAAAATTCAAAAATTAAGAGCATTTTGAAAATTTTTGATACCACTTTTTTCAAAATTTGAAAATTATATGTGCGGCTGTTCATAGTACTCGGAAATTTCAACAATCTATCCTCATAACATTTTTTGATAAAATGAAAATTGTCAGAGTTAAAGCATTTTCAAAATCCAAAAGAAGAAAAGAAAATTAAAATTTTCAGCCGATCAACCCACGATACGAAAAAAAGTCAAGGCAAGAAAAATGTTTCTTTTTGCACGCCCTATAAGATCGTCATAACGACTTTCTGAATTTTCTTGAAAAATCGAAAATTCACATTTTCATTGCACAAAAAAATAATGAAAAATCTAAAAATTCAATTTTACGATCAAACTATGCAAGATACGAGAAATGATGATTAAACAAAATTTGTGCGTAAGAAAAAGATCTACAAATTTCTTATTGGTCACTTTTCGATGGGATGTGTATGTTTTTGTTTTAGGCATAAAAAATAACATTAACATTGAAAAAATCAGCCCGATAAGTGGGCACATTCTCATCAAAACTTTGCTTATGTCATTTCTTTTTCATCTCGTGTGTGTTTTTCTTCACAATACTTCATTGTTTTTATGTTCCCGCAATACTATTTCTAACGATTAAAACAATAAAATAATCATTATTGCTCATGGTATTTGAAAATTTGTATTTTTACATTCTCATCAGAGAAGGTATTAGATTTGTGTAAGATTTGACCCTCCACCCCCCGGTTTTTGTCAAATGTCAATTTTTCAATAATCATTTTAAAATTTATCATATACATATTCAATAAACGACTTAGATACTTTTTTTCTATCCTTTGCAGGTAGTTGGAAAAAATCTTTAAAATGGTATGATTTATTAGAAAGATACGGAAATATACGCTGATGTAATGGAATTCCTTTCTTCATTTGATATCAAATACAAATTTAGTCATTTTTATCTGAAGAAAATAGAACATAACATATTGCCGTTGCGAAGCGCGACGACCAAATATCGAGCGCGAAGCGGGAGTGTCTTGACGAGAATGTGTTCCTTAAGGTCGATAGAACCTTAAGTAAATTAGTTCTTCTTTTTATGTAAAACTGACGTAATTAAACCAAAAGAAAGTCATGACGATGAAGTTTACTAAGAGAGTATTAGCTCGCGAAGCGCGCAATAGCTAGCATACGAAGTGCGAAAACCTAGCGGAACGAAGCTTAAAGCGTCAGGCAAATGTGTCCGAGCGCGAGATGAATACCTAATCGAACGGGACAAGCGCGAATTGTCGGAAGATTGCATAACATTCAGGGGCAATCGAGCGCACGTCCCGTTCTTCGATTCGACCCTTCAATTCCCCTTCGTGGGGCTAGTACAAATATTAAAACATTATCTCAAAACATAGTAGAGCTAATCAAAATAAGGAATAAACTTCGAAAAATTTAAAGATAATTCATTGTGGCGTATGGCCAGGGCTTTTACAAAAAATAAAAAAGAGAATGTAGTGCCTACCCTGCTTGGGCGAAGTGGCCTAATTTTTGGAAATCAAGATAAAGCTAAGGCAAAGGCTGTACATTTTGAAAAAGTGCACCATCTTACCGAAAATACGGGCTCACATGACATTGAACGAACTATCAACACTAAATATAGGGAAATTACAAATACGGAAATTGATGCGAGCGAAGTCAATTTAGTCACTCCTGAAGAAATAAAAAAGGCTGTCCGTAAAGCAAAGCCAAAAACATATCATATTTTCCTAAGCATTGGAAAATAGCAAACATACTTCCAATTCACAAGGCAGGTAGATGAATTATTGCCGCAAAATTATAGACCCATAAATAAGTCTTCTATCGATACTGGGAATAATTTTTGAAATTATAATCTATAGCAAAATAAATATCTTCGAGTAAAAAAATAAAATGATTATTCCTGAGCAATTTGGATTTAGGTCCCGGCGCACGGTGGCTTTTAAAAAAGTTAAATGCTATTTTCAGGTACCCCAAAGTTATGAATAGGAGATTGTTTTGAATGCTTCTGGGGAACCATTTTTGATGAAATTAAAATATTTCCCTGAGCGGATTTTTTTTGCCTGGAAAAACCTATTTGAAATACTAAAAAACAGTAAAATACTATTTTCAAGTTAATAATACCATGTAATTACGTTCATATAAAGGAGTTATATGTAAATTAGAATTACTAACGAGAATTCCATCAACAAATAAACAAAAGTAACTATTTTTTGAAATTTATATCAATATATTTATGAATATTTCATCAAAAAATTCGTATACATAATCTTCAAGTTTCAATATTAATTTCTTTTTAAAAACTATAGTAAGTATAATACACATGATATTTTTATGTTATTGTACACTGAGAGAACGCATTTAGTAATGCGTACTATATCCGTTTAGTAGACGATTGTTTCGTATATTATACTATGCATTTAGTGTCAAATACTAAACGCCGTTTGGTTCCGTTTAGTAAATGTCACTAAATAGAATGGTACATCAACTGACTATCTGGTTAGTCATAGCTACTACACTGAGAGAACGCATTTAGTAATACGTACTATATCCGTTTAGTAGACGACTGTTTCGTATATTATACTATCCATTTAGTGTCAAATACTAAACGGCGTTTGGTTCCGTTTAGTAAATGCCACTACATAGAATGGCACAACATCTGACTATCTGGTTAGTCATAGCTACTAAACGAAATAATCATTTAGTCATTTAGTACCTTCTACAACCGCTTGGTGTCGATTACTTGTCGACTCCATTTTGTTCTCGATCTTCATTGATCTTTGCATCACGAAGACGCCACAATCAAGTTACAGTGAGTTTAGTGATGTTTTCTGAAAAAAACTGCAAGTTGGAATGTCCATCACATATACAACCATGGAGGATGTTTTGAAGAGTTTGAATTTCGAGGAGTACATCGAGAATTTCAAAAGTAAGTACACTTAATCACCTCATTGCTCATATTCTGGGACTAATTTTCTTACGCTAAGACATGCTGTGTAGTAGATTATAGATAATAAATATTCACTATTGTAAATTATTGTAAATAAATATTATAAATGTGTTCCAATAAAATAATTTCATAAACTTCTATCATGTTTTATAACTGAATAAGAACCTTGCGCTTAGTTAATTTTTTATGTTAGTTTTCTTGACCAGGGTAATACGTAATAATTATGAATTATTACTATTAATTAATTATGATGTTAAAGTTTTTTGTTTACTGGTCGTTTCACCGGAGCTAGAGAGAATTTTTTTCACAATCAAAGTATCAATATTTTCATGAAAATATTGAAACGACCAGTAGACAAAAAACTTTAACACCTTGCGCTTAGTATTCACCACTTTTATATCATAGTAGAACGGACAAATCGTGTAGTAGAACCTACTAAACTGGAAGCTGTTTAGTAAGACTTACTAAACAGGAATAGTATTTAGAACGAAAAGTTCAATAGAAGCTACTAAAACGGACAGCGTTTAATGAAATAAACTAAACATATTTAGTTTGTAGAATCAATCACATAGCCATATCTACTGAACAGGACGCTGTTCAGTACGGCCTACTAGACAGAATTAGTGAGAGCTACTAAACAACAAGGTAAGGCTAGTGCTTTCTACGAATCGTTTAGTCGAGGCTACTAAACAGAACGCCGTTTAGTGTGACCTACTACATAGAATTAGTGGGAGCTACGAAGCGTACAGTAGGCGCTACTAAACAGTACGTCAGGGGTAGTGGGGGTCACTGAACGCCGGTTAGTAGGACCGACTAAACGACCGCTTCGTCGATTTCACTGAATATTTGGTCCGTCCATATATTACTAAATGGCTATATAATAATTGTATTATAATTAAACGTGCCTACTGTTATACTCGCGTACAGTTTTAAGTAAACGTTCTGCGAAGTTAGAATTTGACTTTTTCACTTTATATTTTTTCCATATTTTTTTAAAGTCTGCATGAGCAGATTCTACGGCTTGTCCCGAGAAAAATTCTAAGCATTAAAATATTATGTATATTATACTTACAGGAGACGACGCGAGATGGACATCGCCGATTCGACTGGGACTTTGCAGGATCAAAGAACACCAAAATCCATTAGGGGTGTATTTTTTCTTTCGATCTAATGGGCCTTAGTTTCCGAGATATTGAGGTTTGAGCTCGGGTTTGAGTATTTGCACTCGAGCGCTCGACTCGCCATGGCGCGCCACTGCAGAGCGGGGACCCCGGGCTCGGCGGCCTTGGCGCTTACTCACAGTTCGAACTCGAAAGTTCATTGCCTCACTACCCGATTCGGGTAGTGTTTCTAGGTGGATGAATACTACCAGTGTGGGTCCACCACACCCACGACGGGTCAACAACACGCAGTATTCCCCGAACGGTCACCCATCCAAGTACTAACCGCGCCCAACACTGCTTAACTTCAGTGATCTAGCGGGAACTGGTGTTTTCAGCGTGGTATCGCCGTTGACTTATAGAGTATATATAAAAGGAATAATATGAATTTAATTACCATCGACTTTTAAACATTTTTATTCAGAAACTAATTTGGTTAAAAATACTTATTTTAATTTTTTCTCTACTAAAGTAATATAAATTTAATTACCATTACTATTGAATTCATTTGAATCAATTTGGTTCGAATAATAATTTATGCATAATAGTTATGCAAGAAATGTTATGCAATGAGGAAAATTATTACCAGTTTGCTTGTTTAGTACACACTTGTGGATGGTACTTATTGAAGAAACAAGGAAAGCAAAGATACTTTCGGCACCACGAGCATCTAGCGAAAGCTTGTTCCACGCAATCACATTTTTTTTCATGTGTTTCTTCCGGAAAACACGTATCATTCACATTCAAAAATACTTGTCTGTAATCTGTTAACTTGGCAGCAAACCACGCATATTGGAGCATATTTTGAAAAATTGGGTCAGATAGTTGATCGTGAATAAGTGCATGAATTTTGAAGGAATCTTCCTCTCGGTTTTCTTGTAGAAGCCAGAAAGAGTTTTGCAGTTTCTTGATGAAGATTTTTATTTGTCGATAGAAATAAACATCACATGGCTGACAAAACGGTGTACATCCTCCTGGTATAATTTTTATTGTGCAGAGCGGTCGATCTTCTTCATCTTTAAATGTTGAGTCAAAAAGTGATGTAACAGTTTGCCCTCCCCAAGAGTCCAGAATAAACAAAAATTCCTTGTCTTCTACATAGGGTGAAATGATATTATCCAGATATGACTCGAATAGGTCCTTGTTCAGTTTTCCTGATTTTGACGATGTAATGAACAATTGTGGATAAGTCTCCATATATTGGTCTACTTTTTTTTAGACTCTTGGCCCAAATTTTCCTTTTACTTCTTGCATGCAGAGAAAAACTTTAGGAAGTAGCTTTCCTGAAGCGGTGATAGCATACTGTGCAGTGTATATGTGAGTGACTTTGTTCATGTCACCAAGATTGACTTCAATTCCCTTTTCTCCTATTTCATTCAAAGTTGTCTTCACATCAACTCGATATTCGCACCCTGTTTGATCAGTATTAATTACATAATCTTTGTTTTCCATTTTTTCTATAAGTGCATGGGTTTGAACTTGAAAAACTCGAGCTTTTTCTTGGATAGCTTCTGCTGATTGTTTATCTTTGGACTTTACGTGAAACGTTACTTTTCTCTGTCTAATTCGATGACGCCTTTTGAAAGTCACAACCCACGTTTGTGACGCAAAAAAATTAAAGCCTCTAAACTGCATAGCAGCTTGCATTGCCCAGCACTGCAAATCTCGCGTTCTGACTGGCTTTTGATTTTGTCTTGCTTCTTTAAACCGATCGTACGCCCATTTATCAATTGCTTCACACTTCTCCTTTCTTGATCCTCCACTTTCAATTTCCTTTTCCCAACGAGGAATGTCACGTTTCTTTTTTAAAGCTGTTGCTCCGCGTTGATGCAAAGTTTTTAACGACCATTTAGGATGCTCTCTCACCAATTGGACAATTTTAATTTTTTTCTCAATTGGTATATTTTCGTATTTATATTTTTCAGGAGATGATTCGTAATACTCACTGTCATGGTCACATACGGTAGAATTCGATGATGAAAAACATTCAGCAAGATCAGTTACTCCAATATTGAGATTTTCATTATTTATAATATCCTCATCATTGTCTACGTCTGTAAATATTAAGGGAAGAAT
>CAKNXH010044210.1:0-17569 GCA_932178445.1 Andricus quercusramuli
TGTTCATTTCTTATTTTGTGTAATTTTAGACATCCTGGCAATTTTTCAAAAATGTTTTAAAAAATTTGGCTGATTGACACTTAGAAATTTTTATGGTATGATATTGCGGACCAGTCCAAGATCTGGTCCAGACTAGACTGTCAAGACAATAAGACAAAAAATCATTTTTAATAGTGTTTATTTCTCATTTTGTATAATTTTAGACATCCTGGAAATTTTTGGGAATTTTTTTTTAAAAATGAGGCTGATTGAGACTTAGAAATTTGTATGGTATGGATTGCGGACCGGTCCCAGATCTGGACCAGACTAGACTGTCAAGACAATAAGAAAAAATATATATTTCTACTAGTGTTAATTTCTCATTTTGTATAATTTTATACATCCTTGCAATTTTCCGAAAATGTTAAAAAAAATTTGGCTGATTGACACTTAGGAATTTGTGTGTTATGGATTGCTGACCAGTCCCAGATCTGGGCAGAACTAGACTGTCACGATTAGACGGTCTAGATGACGCCAGATCTGGGCCAGATCAGACATCAGACTGCCAGAAGATTTTTCCACCAGGGGAGAAGAAAAGTACTACCTGTGGCAGTTCCTAGGCTCTAGGCAAGTCAAGTCACAAAATCATATAAATGCCCAGGGCCATCTGCTTATGACATCATTACCTGCGAGATCTGTCGGTCCTTTGAGGCCACGATCTGCTACTATTGAACTGACTGAGGCTTTGCAATTGCAGGTTTGTTAAGACTAGAAGGACGGGAGGTGTCCTCAGGACACCTTGCGTATTAAAAACACTGTGGTTCGCATTTGAGTAAAAATTTCGATCTCTCCACCTTGACTTTTCCTAAAGTTGATTAAAATAAACATTTCCCAAATTTCACATCGATATCGATTTTTGAACCCGCGATATTGAACCAGCTACCTAGAAGGACGGGCGGTGTCCTCAGGACACCTTGTGTCTCAAGAACGCTGTGGTCCGGATTTGAGTAAAAATTTCGGTCAATCCGATCCCGACTTTTCCTAAAGTTGGCTAAAATACACATTCCCAAAGTTTCACATCGATATCGATTTTTGATCCAGCGATATTGAACCAGCTACCTAGAAGCACTGGCGGTGTCCTCAGGATACCGGCTGTTTTCGAGAGCAAAGAAAGCGAGCCGTCCTTTGGATGTCCACCATGGTGCTTTAAAAAAACTGTATTGTTTTTGTTCACTTCACTTCAAAGTTGTACTATTTTGACGTTTCTAAGTTTTTTTTTCTGAAAATCTTACATTTACAGAAATTGATTACTTTGCATGTTTATTGTTCTTGGCTCTTTATTTACTTTTATAGACGACTGTACTTGCTAATTTTTATACATACCGTGAAAAGAATGTATGCATGTCACATTTCTCTTCTGATTTTCTTCTGCGTTCTTAAATACAAATAAATAACGCAAAAATGAACTTTTTGTTGATTTTCTTCGTACATGCATCCTTTTTGACTATGACTGTACCCACGCTGTCATTAGTCATGTGACCAGAAATCCACACGGTCAACGTTAAGGTATCAATACCATTAGCGGAATTCCGAAATCCACATATTCCGTCACGATTTGGTCACTAAACGCCCCGGTGTTTTGAGGATACCGACCCCAGTCCTTCTAGTGTTAATCATTTTACTCATGGGACATCATTTCTCAAGTGATCCCACCTGAAAAACCCAAATTTCTGCGATCGTGGACTTCACCTTCGACAAAATGTATATTGGATGGCAGTTTATGAAACAAAATTTGGCCATCAGGACAAATATTTACTGAGAGTAGAGGGTGAAGCTTTTGGTTTTCTTGGGTATCATTCATTTTAGCGATTGGTAACTTTTTTTAATATCCAGTGAATAAATTTTTGTCCGCTATAGTTTCGATAGGATATTTCTTGCCGTTTCCATAGATCATAGGAATTATTGAAAATAATAACTAGCTGATCTTGTTTTCTTTCAGAACTTAACAGTTGAAAGGTGGACCGTTAATTGTTTATTTATCAAAGTAAGCGGTCAGTAGTTTTTTGATGGTACCATCTGATTCGTTGATTTAAAACTCTTTCAATATCAATACAAAATATTTGGTTTTGTATAGTTTCAATAGGATTTGTTATGCCCTTTCCATTGATCGCCATTTTTTTTTTTTTTTTAAATAAACATTTTTCCGTCAAAAAAGAAGTTCGAGTATGAATCTTGCTCTTTCGAATTCCACTTTTGCTTTGAATTGCTTTTCATGATCAAGCGAAAGCTGAGGATTTTTCCTTCAAGGAAAAATTCATCTAGTATAGTTTTGATATGACTTTCGGTACTTGAGGTGAGAAATTGGGATTATATTATAGAATAATATTCATTACAATACCGAATATTTATTGTGATGAAAAACAATTATCATCCCAATTCTTTACATCATATCGAAACTATACTAGTCAAATGTTTTTTCAATGATATCAAAAAAGTTTTGAATCATCAAAACAGATTGTATTCTCAAAAAAATTACTCAATACTCATTTTCAGAAATAAACAATTTGATAAACATCACATGAGATAATGCTCCAGCAATCGTGACAGTCTCAATAATAGTTCCTGATGTTATTTTTTGGTCAACTGCCCTGTAATAATACTTTTTAAAGTAATTATATATTTTTCAGTGTATGAAAAAATTCTCATTCACTCCGCTGGGATCCGAACCCATGTTTTCAGATTGCTGCTTTGGTGGTCGTACGAACAAAGCTACGGAGAGGACGAGTTTAATTCTTCACATATCCCAACTAGAGAATCTTCATGAAATTCATAATTTTTCATACTTGTACGTGATTCTAAGCTCATGATAAGATTTTAATTTCGATGTTATAGTTTTTTACCCTGTGGAGCTAGAGAAAATTTTGGTCGCAAACTAAAAAATACATTAATACTTAAAAAATTACTTTTACATACCAGTGAACCAAAAATAGCATCGGAAACAATGATAAATATCACTGGTAAAAACTATAACATCGAAATTAAAATCTTATCATGAGGTCTGTTTTTCGCACGTATATATGTACCAACTCTACGCTTGCATGTGAAAATGCCACTTCGCTCGAGTTGAAATATAATTTATCAGTCAGATTTCAATTAACTTATTTGTTTATTGTGGACTATATTTGTTTATATTTATTTCAAATCGTTTTTGACTGATGAAGCATGTAATATTGAAAAAGTATATAGAAGAAAGAAACTATGCACAATATTATTCAGTCCATGGATATATTTTTTGACGTTGATCTTTGTAAACTTACTGACGCATCATAGATTCTTGTTGAATTGAAAAGTCATTGAAATTCATCTTTTATGATTAATTAATTTTTTCATGTCTTCAATTTGGACCAATAATAGTACATTTCGTGAGTGGTATGGACTGACGGCCTTTTTGAAATAAGCGCAATGTTTTTGTAACGAGTTTTAAAAAGAAAAGCCGTCAGTTCACGGAGTCACGAATGATACTTTTCAGAAAAAAATCATAAATAACGTGATTTCATTGTCTCCGTGGAAAAATGCAAAATCACGTTTTGCGTCGGTGAAGGAACGCATGAGCTGTATACTGCATTTTTGTTCTAACGAGCGTGAATGAGACAACCAAGTATAATGTGTGAGACGATAGAAACACGCTGCATTCTTCGTTAGAAACATCGACTCACCAATGCGCTATGAATTTCTCTTTCTATCTTTGCTAACCATTTTCTCTCTCTAGCGTTACGAAAACACGGAGACACGCACAAATCGAGCTCTTTTTTAAACTCTACGTACGCCACGCCGTGCTTAATGAATCCTATTTTGTTATTCATCCAACGCACCACCAGACACCGCTCAAAACGCGTACTTTTACGTTTGTCTATGGAGGCATGAAAATACGCCATTTTTATGATTGCGTTCTGAAAATAATAATACGTCGTCCTGAGTAAGTCGATACATACAAAAAAATCTTTTTTCGGGTCTAGAGGTCAAACCATGTTTACTATATGTTTTTGGGGTTGCTGAATCCGAATCCGAGATCCAAAAACCTCAGCACGTCAGGATTCTGACACAACCTCAAAAAACCACATAAAAAGTATTTTTTCGGGTCTCGAGGTCAGACAATGTTTACTATATGTTTTTGGGGTCGCTGAATCCGAACCCGAGGTCTGATAAACCTCAGCACGTCAGAGTTCTGACACAACCTCAAAAACACCCATAAAAAGTATTTTTTCCGGGTCTGGAGGTCAGACAATGTTTACTATATGTTTTTGGGGTCGCTGATTCTAAATCTGAGGTCCGAAAAACCCCAGCACGTCAGGGTTCTAACACAACCTAAAAAAACCTCATAAAAATTTATTTTCGGGTCTGGAGGTCAGACCATGTTTACTGTAGATTTTTAGAAAAAAAGTAAGATTAAAAAACTTCACGGTTTTGATTTTCAAAGAAACCCGTGAAATTTATTCATCCGACTTACGTGTGTCTGCATCCAGGGCACCACCTCGCGGTGACGGCGGGCAACGGAGTGAGCCTGTGATCCAGCTAAGAGGTAGTCAGATCCTCGGGATTCGTATTCAGCGACCCACAAAACATATAATGAACATGGTCTGGCCCCCGGACCCGAGAAAATATTTGTTATGGGGATTTTGAGGTTATGTCAGAACCTTGACGTGCTGGGGTTTTTTGAATCTCGGATTCGGATTCAAAGACCCCAAAAACATGTAGTAAACATCGTCTTATCTGCAGACCCAAAAAAAGATTTTTTTATGAGGTTTTTTGAGTTTATGTCAGAACCCTGACCTGCTGGGGGTTTTTGGACCTCGGATTCGGATTCAGCGACGCCGAAAACATACAGTAAACGTGGTCTCACCTCCAGACCCCAAAAAAAAAGATTTTTTGTGGGGCTGTGTTGTTAATGACTTATGTTTGATAATTATTTCCGTTGAAAATACATTTATACCTTCTTGAATAACTTTCCAGCTGGAAGTTTTTTGTTGCTCTAAATTCTCTCGATTATCCATGAGCCTAAAGATATGAATGCATGAGTTATGCAAGGTCTGAGATAAAAATTTATAACTTTTATTTATACAAAATTGTTAATTAGTTTCACTCTCTACCAGTTATATAGCATTATTAATAATGTTTCCTAAAAATTAAATTAAAAGCCCTTAAGAATGAATTGGCGTACGGCGACTTGAAGTCGAAAGAGACAAAAAAACTTATTTCTGAAAAACGGGTTTTCGGTTAACTTTGAAAATGGTAAAGGCTATAAGTTATCTTACTGGAGAAAAGCATGCGGAATTAAATAAACCATAAGAATATGTACTTTCAAAATAAAAATTTGAAACTTGTTTAAAAAGTTTCCACGAACCAACGACGTTCGGCGAGGAAAATTTATAGGCGGTTATAGAATCTGGCCCCTAAATTATAGGGGAATTTTCATAAAAATTATAGGCCAGATTAAAGTCAGATTCATACTATTTTTATTATACTTCACAAGAAATTAATTAAGTTAAAGGTGATACGAGTTTATTCAAAGTTTCGTGATAAATAGCGAATTTATTGATTGAAATTTTGTTCCTTACCATAAATGAATTTTTAATACTTATTTCAACAACTTTATATTATGAAAAATCGTGAAATTATGAATTTCAAGTATTGTTAATGTGAATATTTCACTGTGCAGAAAATGTATGAAGCTCCAAGTTACTCATCAGAGTATTTGTGTCACAGCCTGTAAAGGCTGTAAGGTATATCCAGCGCAACCTTTTTATTCATGTATATTATTTGCGTAGCTTAATAAGAAATAATATTTAAACCTCATTGTGCACATTCAATTCATTTAATTGAAAAAATCGGCATTTTGCCTATCAAATCATATACATAAAGTAAAATTAAAATTTCTTTATAATAAAACAATTATTCCTTATAATGAATTTCAGGGAATTTTCGCGATTGGTGTTTCTGTGAAAAGTTATCTAAACATACTAAATCTATTTTATTCTATCTTCACACTATATACAGAGAACATCTCTAGAATTTTGCGAGGAGTGCGTTTGCTGAAGAATTTAGATAGTTTCTTTTATCATGCAAACCCGTGCAGAAATTTCGGCGTGGCGCGGGTCGGGCCCAGATGTGGCAGAATGTGGGCCCAGTCGGGCAATCCTTCCAGCGCCAGATTCGAAATGAAACGCCTAGCCTGATCAGGGCCAGACTGGGCATCCATAAGGACTGTCGGATCTGGCCCAGAGCAGCGCCCTTTTATTTTTTTATGTTTAGCCATACTATTATTCAAATTTTCTTGCAGTAATAAATAAACAATGAATTGAGAACTTTATACTTCATTAAAAAATAGTAGAAAATTAAAACAGAACATTTTTCATATTTTTCAGTCCAACTTAATATAAATTAAACAGGTGTTCAGCATTTTGTAGTCCTGTTCATGCAACAAAGACTAGCAAAGTGAGGTTATGACACTGAAAATTCTAAAGCAACTATCCGTACCTTTGCAATGCACTAATGTTGTAGATAGAAATTGTCTCAATTATCACAATAATAGCATACTGAAGAATGTTGGATCGGGTAAATATCCAAGCGTTATTTGTGCAACAAGCAAAACAAAAATTTTGTTCAAATTACCCAGATAACAATCGTGCGACGCACAGTACTCGCATGCGTGCGAGATACGCTGTGCGAGTCATAACGCACGCATGCCGCCATCACCTGTCGCCATGCTGTGATGGGTAGGGGGAGTGCGTGCGTAATGCGTCTCATATCGCCATCACGACGTACTTCACGTATGACTGCGTATGAAAGCCTATCTGCGACGCATGCGTGCGTTCATCCTGTAGATAATAAATAATTCCATAATAGTGGTCTAATTAGATCCTAGATATTTTTATTTATTTAAAAACTTAATTTTATACTTTATTGTACTTCTTTTTTGAATACTTTAATACATCTTCAATTCTATAATGATGTTAATACATTCAAGTTGAGTTAAGAAGTTTAAAAAGCGCGCTCAGTTGTTGAAAATTATATCTTTGCGAAATGATGATGGCCGTCTCGCGCCCACACGCGCCCTCTATGGTCTCCCTGCTCTGTCTTCCGCAGTCTCCCGCCATCAGCCCGAGTTTTATCAAGTATTATACAGTTTTGTGTTTATAGTTGTCAGTGCGATTTTCGGCGTTTTACTCCTTATTTTTTTCCATATAATTTTCGAGTGAAGTGCCCAGGAAACAAAAATCCATTCACTTGCTTTGAATGGGTTTCGAAGTCGTTGGAATAGCGTGTCTGTCACTGGAATTCCAGATTGCCGCCGATTGGTTTTTAACAGAATTGTACTCGTTATTATTTTTGCGACAGATTTATAAGCCACAAAAGCCTTCACATTCTGTAGAACTAAAACAGCAAAAGGAATCTAGTAGCCTTGCGTATGATTTTTCTTAATCCATCAATAATTTATAAATTTTGAAAATCATGTGAAATATGGCAGCCTAACCTGAAAAAAATCACTTTCATTCAAAAAGAGGTAAACCGATTCAATATGACTTTGCTTGAAATGGACATTGTGGTACATTGCAGATTGGAAACCATTTGAGAAACTGACCGACTCACATAGTCGCAAACCATTTCAGTTTAAAAAATCTCAATCTGCAAATGACAGATACGCGATTCACGGAGTCGCCTTTTCAATGGGTTCTTTTTTCCTGGGTGCTTTTAGGCGTTTCTACTTATTGGATACGATAACATTTAAGAAAATTATCCGATTGGATTGCCCCTTCAGAAATCATTTGAATTGTTTAAACTTTCTACCAGTTAAGCGTCAATTAAGCGTCCCAGATAACAATGTGAAACGTATATGCGACTCATAGTGCACGCACGCTTGCGGATTAATGACAGATGCGTCATTGATGAAAGACTAAGAGAACTAGTTACAGATACAAGAGTCATGAGGGGGGCCGAATGCAATACTGATCATTACCTTTTAGTCTGCAAAATAAACTTAGGGCGGGGATGGAGAACAAAGAAAACAAAGAAAACGAAACAAACACGAATAAAAATTGAAAATTTACAGAGACAAGAAGTGGAAACAGAGTTCCAAAAGAGGTTAACTGAACGCATAGATAGGGCAACGTGGGAAGCGCTTATAAGCAATAAAGATGTAGAGGGCGCGTGGACTTTATTACGGGATATCATTGTTAAAACTGCGACCGAAATATGTGGTACGGCATTTGTAGGAAGAAAATCTGGTGATGCATGGTGGAATGAGGAAATTGCGGCAGCCCAAAAAGAAAAGAAAAAAGCGCGCAATAGAACGCTGAACATGACAGGTCTTAGCGATGAGGAGAAAACTAGACTTAAAAATGATTACAGACACAAAAATAGGAAAGTTAAACGACTAGTCAAAGAGAGTAAAGAGAAAATCAGAACAGAAGAAGAGAACAAAATAAAAGACTGCTTTGAAGGAATTATGAAACTATTATATAAACAGTTGAAGGAAAGTAAAAGTACAGAGTTTGCTAGCATGAGAAACAGTAAAGGCGAAATGCTATATGATATAGACGGGATAGTAGACGCTTTAAAAGATTCTTTTAAAGAACTATTAGGAGGTGAAGATATAGGGCAACAAAACTGCGACATAGAACATAATGCACTAGAAAACCCAATTGAAAAAGTCTGTGTCACTGAGGTCAGAGATATAATTAAGAACTTGAAAAACGGTAAGGCTGCGGGTATAGACAATATTAGCGCTGAAATGCTTAAATACGGTGGTGAGTACATACCTCACAGGTTGTGCGAATTAATAAATTTATGTATCGAAACGGGAGAAGTCCCAGACGATTGGAGAAAAGCGATTATCGTACCAATATACAAAAGAAAAGGAGATAAAAGCAACTGCAGTAATTACAGAGGTATCAGCCTACTAAGTACCGTAAGTAAAATATACTCAAAAATACTTATCCGTAGGGTAATGGAAATTACAGAAGAGAAGATATGGGAAGTCCAATGTGGATTTATGCCAGGAAGGTCATGTACAGATCAGATATTTAGCCTAAGACAGATCACAGAAAAGAGCTTGAGAGTAGGAAAGAAAGTTTTCTGTGCATTTATTGATCTAGAAAAAGCATTCGACAAGGTAAATAGAACTAAACTTTGGGAAATCCTTAAAGAGTATGGAGTAAATGGAGGGCTCCTACAAGCAATAAAAACAATTTATACAGGCAGTAAAGCGAGTGTAAGGGTAAATGGGAAACTGAGCGACTGGTTCGATATTATGCAAGGGGTGAAGCAAGGATGCGTTATGTCCTCGTGGCTATTTATCATATTCATGGATAAATGTCTAAGAACTGCCCTCTTCGACGAAGAAGGTGTAAATCTCGAAACCGTCAAGGTACGTGGGTTAGCTTTCGCAGATGACAAGATTCTTATGGCAGAATCAATCGAGGACTTGCAAAGAATGTTGAATAAACTAAATACAAGCATGGAGAACATGGGCCTCAAAATTAACGTGAATAAAACGAAAATCATGGTGTTTGAGGGAAAAAGCGAGAAAACAATGTGCAACATTGTCCTAAATGGTGAGGGATTAGAACAAGTTGACAAGTACGTATATCTGGGTAGCCTATTCACTAGCGACGGAAAAATAGATGGGGAGTTAGATAGGCGCATAAATAAGGGTAAGCAGGTTATCGGTAGAGCAGGATCCATCCTCAGAAATAAAAACATATCAAAAAAAGCTAAAATGGCCATACATAACTCTATCTTCGTACCAACTGTACTATACGGTAGCGAGACATGGACCTGTCAAGAAAAGGACAGGAGCAAAATCAACGCGATCGGCATGAAACCTCTCCGCATAATATGCGGGAAAACACTGATGGACAAAGTCAGAAATGAGACAATCCTCAAAGAATGTGGTACACAAGAGACACTAGTTGACATATGGGAAAGAAATCAGCTAAGGTGGTTCGGACATCTTGAAAGAATGAAAGATGAACGACTGACGAAGCAAGTGTATAAAGGTAAAGTAAATGGTAGAATGCCCAGAGGTAGACCGCCGAAAGAATGGTCAGAATCTGTGAATGAGACATTAATCCGAAGAGACGTAAGAAGCCATAGGAACAGAAGAGCTTGCGTGAAGAAATGCATGGACGTGAAGGAAGCTAGAGTAGTATGCCAGGACAGAAATGTGTGGCGACAAATAGTTTGTAAACAGAGTGACAATAGTGTGAATGGCGCCTGAAAAAGAGACTTTGGATACTAATGGGCCCAAGTGGGGAACCATACATAACAATTTTGTGAGGTTCCTCACTTGGGGTGATCGCTAGAGAGATTGATCAGCAACCTGGGTCGGAGCAGTGTTGCGGAATGAACGTGTCATCTAAATAAATGACACGAGAATTCCAGATCGATCTAAAACACCTATCCCTAACACCTATAAAACTCCTATATACCTTATGCCCATATACCAACCTACTCTATACCTATTCACCTGTTTACTATTCCCCAACCGAGCAAGTCACGCCTACCCCGAAAGGGAAATGGCTTAATGGTATAATAATAATAATAATAATAATAGTGCACGCACGCTTGCGGATTAATGACAGATGCGTCCTCATATGAGACGCATATCGCTCGCACGGGTGATGGTCGCACGCGTGCGTGTGAAATGCGATCATCGTGTGATATGAATAATATGTATGTTTATGAATAATAAATTTGTACATCCAAATTAACAATTGATTTATTTGACTAAATTTATTTATTTAATATATAAATATTATTTTAGGATTCAGGGTACAGTCGCACGATGATCGCATTTCACACGCACGCGTGCGACCATCACCGTGCGTGCGGATTAATCCGCATGCGTGCATGCACTATGAGTCGCATATGCGTTTCATATTGTTATCTGGGTAAGTGAACTTTCTCGATTGCACTGTCGGAAATTTGAAAGAGAGAAAGTACCAATTAAGACGTACTTACACGAACGTTTCACTGTCGTTGAAAGGTTTATTTTGCTCATAGGTTCATATTAGACTTATTTTTGTGTAGCAGGTTGTACTAGAATTATTAGCATAATTAATTAACATAAACTTAAGCGAATGAATCACATGGCTACACGTGGCTTTGCTGTCTACCCTTGTACAAAGTTGCCTTCTTTTACAAACAATCGAAAGGAAGAGTTTGTGAAATCACAAACATAACCTCTGCTAACGTTCCTACTTTTAAATTAATGTTTATATAGTTTTCTTGACTTATTATTCTCAATTTATTTTGAGGTTAGGTTTGCTCGACCGATTTTAATAAATCTACTTACCTTCATCCTCATTGCGTACTAGGGAATGACAGCAATTGACCTATATTTCCGTATCCGTGATGTACTTTTTGTTTTTGGCATTTTAATTATTCTTGAAATCACATTACACTCAAAACCGAGCCGTATTGTGGAAAATATAAAATAAAACATCAGATATATCAGGTGGTCGGCACAGCAGATGGCGCTGCAATTTACAGCTGGTGTTTTCTCGATATGTGGTTCCGACTCGAACCACAAGAGTAGCCATGCGACAGCCACAATGTGGCAAACCCGATCGGGGCCACATCGGAAATCGGGACCAAATTGGGCAATTTCTGCACGGGAAGATACTAAACCAAATAAAAGTCTATTAGATTCAAACAAGCAGACGTGTCACTGAAAATCCATTTCTCGTAGTAATTACTTCTCCTAATTCATGTGTCAACTAATTTATATTGGTGCTAAATGCCATTATACTTCATTTCTGTGTTCCCAAAATCAAATTTTTCTTAATTTTCGTTCATATTAATCTTTATTTTCTATTTTCCTACCAAATTACTATTTAATCAAATTTTTATTCACCCGAATTTATATTTCGATTTCCCACTTTTTTAAGTTATGATCATTTGAGATGAGCATAGTTTTGTTCCTTTTGTTCCACAATCGTGAAACGTTTTGATGCGACTTTGTGTAGTCACTATATTGTTCGTTTTTGACCAATTTTCGATTCTCAAATTCCACTCTTTGCATGATTCAGGAAAGTTAATGAAAACAATTAAAACTTTTTAAAATTAAAGTCTGGAATCTCTTCTCAAAAATAAGGCCGAAGGCATAATAAAATAATGATTGGTTTTCGAATTATCATAATAAATGTGGAAGCGTATCACAATAATCATGAAACTTGATTATAATTCAAATATATTATTAGAAAATATGTTAAAAGTAACATTTAATGATAGAAGCCATTTATTTTTAACATTTCTTAGTATGAAATGGAATGTCAATCAATTAAAATTAGGCAAAAGGCTAGAAAATTGGCATCACGATTATTAGGACGCTTACATTATTCAGTTTAAAAAATAAATTTTTTTCAAAAGTGTCACAAGATTACAATTCTGGTAGTAATATATTTTCCTTGTATTTTTATTTTTTCAACCTGAAAATGGAGCTGTTCCAATTTATGATTCATCACTTTAGATAAAGATTTATCTCGTTGGCTGGAAGTTCAACTACTTTATCGAAAACTCTTCTTTTTGTTGGTGGAAAATTCATCTCTTTTTGGAAAATTTATCATTTTTTTTGTGAAAATTGATTTTTTTCGGTTTCAAATGTAATTCTTAATTGAAGAAGTAATTTTTCCATTTATAGTTGGAAATTGTTTTCTTTAAGTTAAAAATTCGACTTTTTAGTAGAAAACAAATTATCTTAGTTAATATTTTACCTTTTCTGGTTGAAAATCCACCAATTTGGTTGAAAATTCAATTGGTCTTCAAAATAATCGTCTTTTGACTTGGAAATCTAACAATTTGGATGACATTCTTTCTTTCTTGACTCAAAAATCTTTTTTCGCTAAAAATTCGTCTTTTCGGTGGCAAAATTCAGCTTCTGGATTGAAAGTTCAACTTCTTTATTGAATTTTTTTTGTGAGAGATTTATTTTTTTAGTTAAAAGTTCATCTCTTTGCTTGAAAATTAAACAATTTTCTTCAAATTGGTCAAAAATTAATTTTTTTGGTTGCACATTCATTGCTTTGGTCAAAAATCCATTTCACCACTTCGGAATTGAACAATTTTGTTGAAAATGTATCTTTTTGGTAATGAATTAATAATTGAGGGCTGAAAATTCAACCATTTTGTAAATAAATGGCTTTTTGTTGAAAATTAATCTTTTCAGTTGAAATTCTTCAGTTGAAAAAAGTTGAAATTCAATTGTTTGCTTGAAAAGTCATGTATTTTGTTATAAATTCGTCTTTTTAGGTGAAAAATTAATCTTTCTGGTGGAAAATTCGTCCTTTTAGTTGAGAATTCATCTTTGTAAGTTAAAAATTCCACTATTTTGTGGAAAATTCAATCGTTTGGACGGAAATCCAGCTCTTCGCTTGAGTATTTGACTTGTTTCAGATATCTTGTTAAAAAGTCTTATTTTTTGGTCGAAAATTCCACGATTTTCTTCTCAAAATTTGGCTAGTTGGACAGAATATTCATCCTTCTGAAATAAAAATGCATATTTTTTTAAATATTCATCTGCCTTCTAAAAAATGCTATTATTGGGTTCAAAATGCGATTGCTCTTGGGTGAAGTATATTATTTTTTGCTCGAAAATTCGACCACTTGGTTTAAAATTTTCCTTTGCAGGTTGACAATGCAACAATGTGGTTAAAAATTCGACTGTTTTATGGAAATTTTTGTCGAAACTAAACTGTTTTCCAGAAAATTGTCTTTTTTGGTAAGAAATTAAACTATTTTATTGAAAATTCGTCATTTTTGTTTGAAAATTCATCTTTGATGGTGGATGAGTCGTCTTTGTTTGGTTCAAGGATTAAATAAATTTAGTATTTCAGATGTAAATTTAAAATTGTTTTATTCCGCTTGAAAGAGATTCTATGCTACAAATGTCAAAAGATTGAAATTCTGGTCCTTGAATATTAATAGTCAGAGATGTCAAGTCAGAGATGTCAAGAGAGGTCAAGTCATGACTTGACCATCCACGGTTCGTCTTGGGTTCGATTCCGCATTTTCTATGATAATTCGAGAACCAGTAAATACTTTCTATCTATTTGGTTTCATTTTAAAAAGAAGATTCTGAACTTTGATTTAGCAAAGTTTATTTTTTTTCTTATATTGGCAAGTGGACGCACAATTTGGCAAATTGATTGTATGGCAAATGAATATTGTCTATCTTTCCCCCACTCCTGTACCAATCTCTTTGAAAGATAATTTTTCCAGTAACCTACTTCTGAAATCACCTTTCTGAAGCACCGAAAGTGCTCTGAATTATCAATAAGGTATATCAATAATCTTTTTCTTTCTTCATGGAATAAAAAGAGCAAATTGGAAGCCTTAAATTGACTTGTGAATTTTTCAGCGGAGTGTGGTGGTTGGAATTCAAGAGAGCCATTCGGTGTGTAATCAACGGGAAGCCAGGGAAGAGGTGCAGTCGGCAGAATTGAAGGAAAGCCTTCAAAAAAACAAAAGCAATGCGAAAGTATGTTCCAGCCTGACTATAAAAGAAGAGCTGGAACGTGATAAGAAAATATAAGGACTTATTAATGGGTCCCGAGATACGACTGCCTGAACTAACCAATTGTTCGTTCTAACTTCCAGTAGGTGGAATAAATTAACCGAAAGATTTACGATAAAACGAGCCGAATATGACCTATATGTATATAATATGTGTACAATGAAAAATGCACGTTTTACGATTTTCAAACACGTGAAGAAAATCGCGTTAAAATAAATGAAATTATGTACTCTTTTCCATATGCGCTTGTACAAATGAATACTTCGATAAAATTAAAGACTTTAAAAAAATGATGTTCTTTTCTTTCCTGTGAGGAAATAACTTTGGCTTGAGCATGGCGCTACATTATGCAGATTAGAAAATTTAACGTCAGTCTTCACAGGGTGATACAGACTGGTGGTAACGTAGCTATATTCTTCGGGGATCATAGGAATATACATAGGGACTCCTTTGAATCATGCTTGGGACGAAAGGCATGGGCGGTTTCATGAATAGGTGAGCAGACTTCTAACAGATATTATTAGGATATATTTAAATTTGTATTGAGATAAAAACAATATGGAAAAGATCTGCAACTGCTTGATATACTTGAAATATTTAATAATTATTGTTTTTTGAATCAAGTACGATTTTATTGAAGCATTAGGAAAAATATTAGCTTGAGTTGAAGATGCATTTAAAGACACAAAATATAGTAATTAGACGAAAAACGTGAAGCTTTATGTATTACGTAGCTAAACGACATCACGATAATTTTAAAATTTAAACGATAAGGCATTCATTTGAAAAAGGCAGGCTTGTTATTAAATTCTCGCTATACCATTTAAATACATGAGAAGTACATCATTTTCATTGGAAACCATTTTTTTAATTAATCACGCTGAAAAATTCTCTTTTAGTTTTATCCAAATATGCACGTTAGGATGCCCCAAAAATTTAATATATTTTTGTTGCCCAAAGCCTTAAAAGCTAAACAGTTTAAATTATATTTTCTGCGTTTGTAAAAATGACAAGTTACTCAAGTAAAATCAATAAGTATCCATTCATTATATTAAGAACTATATTCAAGAATTATACATCAAAGTTATAGCATTTTCAAAATCCAAAAGAACAAACGAAAATTAAAATTTTAAGGCAAACAACGCACGATATGAAAAAAGAAGGGAAAAAACGTTGCTGTTTGAAAGCCCTACAAGATTATCATAAGGACTTTTTAAATTTTATTTCGAAAAATCAAAAATTCAAATTTTTATCGCACAAAAAATAACAAAAGATCAAAAATTCCATTGTGCAGTCAAACTATGCAAGATACAAAAAAAATGAAGAGAACAAAATTATGCACCCATAAATAATCGACAAATTTGTTATCAATCACTTGTTGATAGGACGCGCAATTTTTGTTTTATTCGTGACAAACAACATTGAAAACAAAAAAATAATACATTTTCGGACAAATGACACAAGCTACGAGAAAAATAATTCTACAAAAGTTGTTGATACAAAAAAGAGCTTCAAAATATGCATTTTTCTTTGAATCGTGAGAAATAACAAAATTTAATTTTTAAACAAACGATACAGCTATGAAAAAAATTTGTCATCAGCAATTTCTTGAAAGAATGCGTAGTTTTGATTTAATCGTTGAAACTAAAATTGAAAATAAAAAATTAAATTCTTTAAAAAACGGCACAAGGTAGAAAAAAATTAGGTAATGTACAAAGTTGTTCAATCAAAAAAGATCTGCAAATTTTTTATTTATAATTTTTAGAAAGGACAAGTAGATTTTCTTGTAATCGTAAAAAGTTAGAATAAAAATAACAAAATTAAATTTTAGAGAAAATGACAAAATGGACGAAAAAAATGAGAAGACAAAAGTTGTTCAACCAAGAAAGATCTACAAATTTTTTATGAACGCTCGTTATAAAAATACATTGGAAATAAGAAATTAACTTCTTGGAAAAACGACACAAGCTACAATAACTTTTTATCCTACACAATTTTTCGCCTAAATTATATCTACAAATTTGCTTTGAATCACTTTACGCTAGAATGCGTATTTTCAAGGTTAATCGTAAAAAATGACAGGACATTGAAAATAAACAAATTTAAGGAGAAACGACATAAGTTGCAATAAAATATATAATAACAATATTTTTTATAGGGTACACACTTTTTCAATTACAAAAACAAGACAATGAAAATACGCATATTCCAATACCAATGCGTATTATGAAATTGGGTTGATATAAATTTATTGGAATGATCGATTTTTTAGGGTAGCTGAGAATAAAAATTAGTGCAAAATAAGGAGCGAGTATTGATATAATCATGAAAAATAAAATTTTTACATCATTTTGCAATATCTGAATAAGTAGCACCAGCTTGAGATATAGAAATACCTAAATATAATATAAATTTGATTTAATATTGTTAAACATAATATAGAAAAGTTCACATTTTGGACCAAATCGAGTCCAAAGCACGAGATACGCGATGAAAATGCGTTTGTTAAAGCCGAAGGAGCTTTAACAAAAGAGAATTCACAATCACCAAGTTACAGTTGTCGAAAGGTCTGTGCGCAATTGTTGGGAAAATGTAGAGACCGAGCGCGTAGCGCGAGGTAAATACATCATCGAGCGCAAAGTGCGAGAACCAACAGTCAATTTTTTTCATATACCTTAGATATTTTCAGCCTTGAATAATTAAAAATGTCCTTATAAAAATTATATATATAGGTGGAATTGACATACTTCAGACCAAAAAAAAAGGTAGATTTGATGTTAAAAACCTTTATTCTCAGCTGCCGACGTTTCGAAAACAAGTTTGTTTTCCTCATCAGGACAAAGTCAAATTAAAATTCCACAGTTCATCATAAAAAACATCATTGATTAAAATAGATTTCTCCTTCTCTTCATCTCTTATAGATCTTCATATTTTATTTGAAATTTTTTATTCATTCAATTGTAGACTTCAATTTACTTAAAATTCTTTTTAAATTATTGTTTTTAAAGCTTTAAATTT
>CAKNXH010044211.1:0-15239 GCA_932178445.1 Andricus quercusramuli
TTTTGGGATGAAAATTCAAGTTTTTTGTATATAATTCTTTCTTTTGGCTCTAAAGTTCAACAATTTTGTTGAAATTTGTGTTTTTTTTTTTTTTGAAAAAAAATTATTTTTTTTGGTGAAAATTCAACCTTTTTGTCAAAAGTTTGTTTTTTTTTTTGTGTGAAAAATTTATTTTTCATCTGAATATTTCACTATTCCTTTTTTTGGTTACAAATTCCATGTATTTAGTTGAAAATGAAATATATATTTTGACTTAAAATCTTACGAATTTATAGTGTTTCATATTGCATTCAATATCGTATTTACATTAATTTCATTTGAAAGAATTTTGTCCTGCATCATTACCCTATTTTCGTGAAAAATCACTTTCTGTCCTATGTTTTCATACAGTTCTTGGGATACATTACTTTTCGGGGAGGGGGGGGGGGGGGGCCTAAAATGGATAACGTAGTTTATGTACAGTCCCTTATATACAATTCCCTTTTTTCATAAGAAAACAGTCCTTACATTGCAATGGAATTACTTCCACACAGTTACTGCTGCCTAACGCAGGAGACTTATTTAAAATATAGTTACTGCCTTCTTTAAAAAACAAGGGTGCAATTTCTTTCGATTTATTATCTTACAACTATTAAACCTTAAACCCAATTTATTTTGTTCAATTAGGCGAATCAACACTCGCAGAAATCAACCAAAGCTATGGAATTTAAAACCAAAGCAACAATTTCCAGAGGTTGTGTTGCAAAAGTTGAAAAAATACAATGCAACACATATTAATTGTAAGTCCTTTATTGCTTAAACAAAAAGTTGTGGTACAAGGTTATAGAAAAAGATATTTTTGTTTTTTTACAAACTTACTTTCTGTTGCAGGTTGGAATAGAAGAATCAACATACAAAAATTATATGGAACTATTTCGTTATTATAATAAATTTTCTTTAATAATAATGTGTTTATACTCATTATAATTAATTATTTATTTTTATACCATTATACCATCAAGCCGTTTCCCTTTCGGCGAGCCTCTAGGGGTAGGCGTGACACTACCCGATTCGGGTAGTGTTTCTAGGTGGATAGTTTCTTGTAGTAAATAACTACAAGTGTGGGCTCACCACACCCACGACCGCCAACAGCAACGCAGTAGTATTATTCTCGAACGGTCATCCATCCAAGTACTAACCGCGCCCAACACTGCTTAACTTCAGTGATTTAACGGGAACTGGTGTTTCCAGCGTGGTATGGCCGTTGCCATACCATTTAACATAAAAAATATCGGAAATATCGATATTTTTTATCCGATATATCGATTTTTTCGATATTTAGTTTCGGATATATGGATATTTTTTTCGATATCCCATCACTATTTCAGTGTTCGTAGATCTATTCACAAAATGGGTCGAGATAATTCCAATTAAAAAAGCGAAGGGGATCACAATAGAGTCAGAATTTCACAAACGTCTCATTTCGCGTTGGGGAACACCGCGGATTCTCCACACCGATAATGGCACATAATTTGTCAACAAAACACTATGAGACTTAACAGAAAAATTCGGTATATGGCACACGAAAACGCCAAAATACTACCCCCTAGCAAACCCGACCGAGCGATACAATAGGATAATTAAACAAATAATTAAAACCTATTTAGATAACGATAATTCCACCTGGGGCGAACACATAGACAATTTGCAATTCGCAATAAATACTAGCAAAAACTCGTCGACCCAATTTACCCCAGCATTCTTAAACTTAGGTCGCGAATTAGAACCCATACAATCCTTAAGAAAAAATTTAGAAAACGATAATGAGATAGAATTCCAAAGCATAGATAAATGGACAAATAGATTAAGAAGACTAAAAATAATAAAAGAGGAAGTCCAAAAGAATGTAGATAAAGCAAACGAAAGACAAGCTAACAGTTACAATCTAAGAAGAAGATCATTAGAATTCAAAATAGGAGATGGGGTTTTAAAAAGGGTAACCAAACTATCAAATAAAGCGGATAAAAAAGCAGGAAAGCTTTACAACCAGTAGGAAGGTCCTTTTATTATTAAAAAGAAAATCTCCCGAACGATTTGCGAATGGAAAAACCGCAAAGGAAAAAGCATAGGCGAATGGAACATAAACGATCTAGTAATTGGCAGCATAAAAACCAATAACTTTAAACTAGAAATTTAGATTTAATTAAAGGCAAAGTGGCAAGAGATTAATGACATTAAGGTAAGAAACTGATTCATAACTCAATACTCAAAAACTCAAACCGAATTGACTCACTAGATCTTAAGAACAAATTAGACAGTGCGGAATTTTAACTTTCAAACAATGGACTCCAGTAAGTGCTCGTACTGCCAAAACTCCATCTACGAGCGTACAATGACAGAACATTACAGAAGCTGCCAAGCCATAAAATGGCTACGCTTAAGAATGGCCGGGATACCAGAGACAGAAATGAAGTACCATCCACATCGCCACATCAGAAAACTCTTTAGAAATACCACAAACAGTGAGACCCATTCAACGCAAGAAGATGGAGCTGTGGGTGGTGAGCAGTTGGAGGAAGAAGGTGCTGTCAGGGGCGAGACAAATCAAACGTTCGGATTAGAAGCAAATTACAGCGAAGGCTACGGAATGCCAGAAAAGCAAAAACCAAAAACAGAGAAAAACGATAACAATCTTAACGAGAAGATATGGAAACTACCCCTCGAGTTCGAACAAAACGCGTATCAGCAAAGTATAAACCTACAAAGAGAATTTGAGGAAAAGCTCACAGAACTAAAAAGACAAGAAGAAGCGGAAAAAATACGAGAGAAAAGACGGGAGCAAGAAAGAGACCACTCCTGGAACAAAGTTACTGAAGAAGAATGGCGGGCTGAAAAAGAAAAGAGAAACCAAGAAGTTCGGGCCTTCATCATAGAACAGCGAAAGAAAATTAAAATTAAAAAAGATTGAACCAAATAAAGAGACAACACACTTCAATACTTTCACTTGAAATGTCATAATCAAAGTATTGATAGATTTATTGACACATTTATTTTTTCTTAATCATTCCCATTAACATTAAAAAACGAAGAATCGAAGGGAAAAATGTATTCAAAAATTTACTAATAAAAAACTTGATAACAGAAACCTCCGTATTGACTCAATTAGGACACCAGACGACAAATTTTTTTAATATATGTTACAGTAACAGGGGAACCATAGAGGAAACCTGGAAAAGGAAAATCAACGAGAGCACCACAACTTTAAAAAATAACCTTAGGAAAAACTCGGAATATAGTAAATGCCAATTGTGTCACAAACTGATCCCAAAACAAACCCTATAGATACAGAAAGAATTATACCACTCCAAACGACGACGGACAAACCTACCTACAGGGGGGGGGGGGGTGAATTCATTAAACATAAAATCCAAAACTTATTAGACATTAGCACAAGTGAACCCCACCCGGAAAAGAAAATAAAGGACCATACTCTAGAACTAGATTTATACATAGACTCCCAAACTGTAACAGAACTGGACGAAATCTCTGGAATACACCCGAAACTCTGCGGGGGAAGGGGGGGGGGTGTAATAGAACTATTACCACAAACGGGGACTCGGTACGACCCCAGACTAAAGGCTCGCCGTGCCGAACCCGAAACCAGACCGAAATACCGTTTTGCCCTCTCTCAAAATACGCCACGGCGAAGTGCCCTTCTGGGACTATTCGGAGTGTCTCTCGAAACTGTTCGAGGTGCCTTTCGGGATTATTCGAAGTGCCTTCTGGGACTATTCCAAGTGTCCCCTGGAACCATTCGGATTACTTGCTGGAACCGGTTCTAGGCCACCTGCTGAAACCGACTCTGGACCGCCTCCTCGAAAACCCTCAACCGCGAAGTCGATCCCCGGCCGGACTCGACTACGTTACTGCCGGGCTTCCGCCCCTACTTCTTCATCTACGCCTAACCACGAGCCATCGGCTTTCGCCAACATGTAAGTGGCAATAAATGCTCTTGTCTTTTTAAACAATTGAAGTTTTCATTAAGTCTCTGCCCTATTTTCGGTTCTCGGCCTCCTATTTCCCTCCTCGGCATTACCCCCGTAATAAGGTTGAAAGGGAAAGGTATTTTAGAACGAATGGACTGCAAATGGATGAAGTGAGGAGGATGCACGAGGAATGAAGGAAGGTATATGAGATAGTTAAGGAAAACTGCATGGAGAGAGAGAGAGAGAGAGAGAGAGAGAGAGAGAGAGAGAGTACTGATGGATGGAGAAGAAGAGAAGGAAGGAGGAAGAGGAATGTAGAAGGAAAGATTACAAATAGGAGAGGAAGTCGATATAAGAATCTGTAAATATTTTAAATAGTAGATAAGTATTAGGTATTAGCCGCGGAGGCAGAGTTTGGCAATGCGAGGCAAAGCGAGAAAGTTGGGACACGCGTGCGAGTCGAGGCGAAGCGATGTAGGCAAGGCGATAAGAGCGAGCGGTCTTACAGATAAGTATGGATGGATGTTAGTTTTTAAGGGTTAGTTTTAAGAAAATTCTGTAAAAAATGGAAGTGTAAGCAAGTCAATTTTTTAAGGCCAGCAGGCTGGAAAATAAACATGTATCTATCTATATAGCTCTGTAATATTTACTAGAATTAACCAATTAAATACAGTTAACATTAATAGCTGCAAACGTAGGTTTCTACATTCGCACGTCTCTACATTTATTATGATAACTTTCACTCACTAAATCAATCTCAATTTTTTTATATTTTTAATGTCATTTTTCACGATTAAAACAGAAACTGTGCGTCTTTATCAGAAAACAATGTTAACTAAATTTCTAAATCTTTTTGAGATAAATAGTTGTTCTTGCTACCATTTTTCGTATCTCGCATAGTTTGACCGGAAAATTGATTTTTTATTTTTAATAAAAATGTTCACGATTGAAACGAAAACTATGCGTCTTATTGAAAAATTGTCTGAGGAAAATATGTAGATCTTTTTGAGATAAGCCATTTTGCTTCGTAATATTTTATCGCATATTGTAAAAGTTAGCCGGAAAATTGAATTTTTTATTTTAATAACACTTTTCAAGATTACAACAAAAACTATGCGACTTATCAAAAAATGGTTTCAAGAACATTTAATAAACAATTTTTCAATTCCTCCTTAAATATTTTTTTTTGTATTTCGAATAGTTTTGCAGAAAGATTGATTTTTTTCAAAAGCATTTTTGACGGATGATACCAGAATCATTGGTTAATAATGGCTGCTTAACGATCTCTTCCTTTCTTTTCAAGCCATAAAAAGTGGGCCAAAGAGTAATCCAATCAGATAATTCCTTCGAAAGTTATCGTATTGATAGAAAACGACGATGAAACGGCAACAGACCGAAGTAAAGTCTCCAAATGTACGAAAATGTCGAGATTTGCCGAAAGCCGCGAAAGATAATTTTTACATAAAACCAATAACTTCTTATTGAGATGAGTATGTAAAAATAAATGTTAAAACTATTGACTGAGTTGAAAATGCCACAAACATTGTATGTAATGTTTATCAAATAAGGAGGTTTGAAAGAAATGTCGAATTGTTTATATAATCAAATCGACAGTGTTTTGATCAACAACCACAAACAAGTAATAACAGTTTGAAATCCAAATAATTAATTCCAATTTGATATTTATACTTGCGAGCAATTGAATTCATGTCTGTAAACATTTATTACCTCATAAGATGGCTTCTCTGCTACTACTTCACATACATCCGTTTCGCCTTTATCACTCATTTTTTGAAGATCGGATTCTGAAGTTTTGAGAAGAAACCCGTTCAGCTTGAGTTTCGAAATCTGATCTATGTTTGTCTTTTTTAGTTCCTTGATAGATTCGCGAAGAACAATTACACCTTTTGGTTTTAAAATTTGTAGGGATTTTTGAAGTGCCTCATTATTCAATACAAATATGTTCCCAAATCCTGAAAGGATTACATCAATGGACGATGGGCTGCGATTAGCTAGAAAAGAAGATCGATTCATCAACATTTTTATATAAATATGTAAGTAACATAGGTATTCATTCCGTAATAAGTCAACAGAATATTTGTATTCAATTACTTGTTAAAGAAGTCAATAACCTATCACTGTTCTATTAGCACATGAACTTTACAAACTGAGAAGATGTTCTTCACCTTTTGCAATCCAACCCTATGAATCCTACCCTGCATATGAATTCTAATTTCATTTTATTATTTTTACGAAAAAATGTATCAGTTTATTGCAAAATAATGCAAAATACTACTGTTTCATTTAATCATAAGGATTATTTAATGGCCGCGATCATCCCCAAAAATTGTTACAAAAATTCTACAATTGATATTCTCGCTAGAGGCCTTTTAGATGACAGCAAAGTAAATAAAATAACTGTTTTCTTTTTAATTTTAAACATCCCATTGCACACATAGAGATATAATTACGATCCATAAAATGTTATTGAATACCAGTTGTTCAGAAACGTAAAATTTATATTGAGGGAAATAGGAATTCTAGAATGATATCTACCCTAGCTTAGAAAGTTGAAATTAGTCTAAGAAATCGCAGTCAAATTAAAATGTATATAAGATTATAAACCGAGACTTTCCACAACTTCCCGTGTCTTTCTGCATATCTTCTTTGTTTTTGGCTTTTTGATTCAATCAACGAGCCATGGCTTCTGCATATGATCGATCTGAGTCCTGTCACCTAGTCATCACTGTTATTATCTAATTGGCACCGATGTAGCGGAACAAGTTTACACTTTATTGCATTTGATTGGCTTCAGTTGGCGCGATTTTCAAATAACACTTTTAATTGCAAGAGGATTTAATACAGAAGGGAGATAGCACCGATAAGACAACGATTTTAAATTATTGAGAAGGTAATAATATTCATTTTAAAAAATATATACTTTAAAATTTTCATAAGCAAAAGAAATAATGAAAAATTAAACAGTCCAAACTTTTTGCGCGTAATTAAAATATCAAGGTTTGACACAGTGGGCCAGAAACCACGTTTATGTCAAAAGTCCGAAAATTATTGGATTTCTTTGAAATGCATTTTTTAACGGTACTTTGAGTCCTGAACTACATTTTTTGGCGGGTTAGTTTGAAATGCATTTAAGACGTGAACAGTGCAATTTTTTAATGTTAACATCATGTCATAGTCAATATGATTTTTAATAAGTTTAGTCAAAACAATAAAATTTTGCGGAGACAAAATGTTATAGATATTTATAGTTGAATTATTACTAACTATTATAATAAATGAATATATTTACACTAACATATTTTTTTGACATTCCTCTATTAACTGGCTGTATAATAGTATATGAACGAACTGCTTTTAATGCGCAACAAATTTGAGCTTTTATTTATAAAAATGTTCACAATAATAAATATTATGAATTTATAGCAAATTTTTAATCATGTACTAGTGTAATAATGATCACTTTTGTGATAAATGTAAAGAATGCTAGTGCAGAAAAAATTCATTAGAAAGTTTACATGATTGATTAAAAATAATTATATTCAATACTAAATAAATTATTTGCATTCTCCGAATATACTTGGAAACACATAGGTGAAAAGTGAATTCAACAGTAATTTCGCATTTTTCACCGCTGAATTGTTTAGTGAGGCAACCCGGCTGCGCGGCACGTTGGCACGGTCAGGGCTGGTAGCTGGCGCTCAGACGCTGACTCAGTTATGTACGATTTTTTTGGTAATTCACAAAAACAATCAAAAGTGAGCAACCCGATCTTAAAGTACACACTTTAAGGAATATTTCGGCATGTGTAACGTTTCAATACGTAAAAGAACCCCAGAGAACCCTTAAAAGGCAGTAGACACTTTATTACATTATTAATTATTTGTTAACATTATTATGGTTGAATTAGGTTGAAAAATGTTTAAGATTTAATTGTCAGTTTTGTATTTTTGCTACGAATGGAATAAAATAAGCAATTATTTTGAAATTATTTACTGAGTAATAAATATTTGATCCAAAAGAACATGACAAATTAAAATATATTTTATATACTTTAAATAACTGCGAGTGTTGCAGGATTTTAATAATTATTGAATAATTTATGTGATTTATGTCATACATACTTAACTATTACAGCGGCGACCATTTAAGAGGGAAACGTGTCTCAACTACCCCTAGAGGATCTCTAAGTTATTTATCTAGTTATTTTTATTTGACATATAGAAAAATTTCGATAAATGATGAAGATATATGAGCAATGTAACCGCAAAAATCACTTTTCAGCATGTTCGTTGCAACATTCAAAAATATTATTCTAATTATAAATTGCAAAAAATGTCCTGGAATAATAAATTTATAGAAATACGTACAATTCAAGAAGTGTTCAACATTTTCAAGAAATGTTTCTCCAGTATCACCAACAGCTTTTTCTACCTCTGCAATAAAATCTCGAGAATCCTCAGTCGTTTTGTCGGAAGACAAAACTAAAACTTTATCGCCTTGCTTCACGAATTTACTCATTTTTTTAGCATGTGTATTAATATAAATTTACAAATAATGACTATATCCTTTCATCAACAGCAAACGTGCAGCAAAATTACCAGAAAACCACGATCAGCCCGATCAGCTGTCACAAACATGAACGTCCATGATTTTAGATCATGCCTAGTAAATTACGGCGGACCTGTAGAACAGTGCTCCCAATCTTGCTCCCCAACCTTACTGCGCATGCGTAGAGCTGAATTTCTGATTGGCTGCATAGCGCGCGCTTATTTGAAATGTTCAAAATATGCAAATTAATTATTTTAAACAAATAATAATTAGAAAATGCATAGCAATACATTTTTCATTGCTTGCAAAATAAACTTTCGCACTCATAGATATAATAATAATTTGATTTCACTGCTGAAATTTTTCATTGATGTCCGAAGGAATAATGCGTTTTCAGCAGTGAAATCAGATAATTATTATATTTATGACTGCGAAAGTATATTTTGCAATTCAAAATGTATTTTTATGCATTCTCTAATCATTATTTCTGTAAAAAAATTAATTTGCATATTTTAAACATTTCAAATAAGCGCGCGCTATGCAGCCAATCAGAAATTCGGCGTTACGCATGCGCAGTGCGATTGGGGAGCAAGATTGGGAGCACTGCTGTAGAACAGCCCTATGAGGTTCATTATGCAAAACTAATCTCAGGTGGCAGCACCGAGCCGAGTATGTAACAGGCCGAAATCCTCGTTCTCTCAGCTCGTTGTCTCATTGGTGAGTTCAATGGATTGTAAACCACTAAAGTGGAACCGGGAAATTTAAAATGATGATAATGAAGGTACCAGAAAATGTGATCGTAAATGAAGAAACATTGAATTGAAGTAAAACCATTTCTGTTGTATATATTTTTGAAATAAAAGTTAGGCTACGTCCGGATTAACAAAGTAAGAAAAATCTAAAAGACTTTTACTCAGAGGTGGCTCGACAAGTGCCTACTCTAAAGAAATCAAGAGTTATTCTGCTCTCATCCTCTCGTTCGCTGCGTCACGGTATTCCAAAACTCTGTTCGCTCACCCTACTCTTTTCTCTTTTTCACTCACACATGCAGCTCACCACTCTTTCAGCCAATCATATCACATCATTAACATACGTCATTCCCGCCACTCTTCGTAATGATCCCCAAATCGAACCCTCTCTAGTCCTCTACGATTGAACCATATCTCGATGTAAATTCTAAGAAGCACATAGTGAAAATATGTCGCCCAGAAAGCCGCTGTCGCCAGTTAAAGTAAACATACGCAAAAGTTCAGCGCCAATTAATATCTTCGTTGGCTCTTTCGTTTATCGCTAGCATTTGGTTTCTTTTACTCGATACCTTAGTATAAACCTAACATCCGGACTTCGCCTAATCTTAAAACTAAACATGATTAAATACTGACTTACAATATCAAGTTCTTAACCTATGAGTCGTGAATCGTACATAAAAATTTTAAAGCTATTGCTGACCTACTTTTCTGCGATCTGAGATTATAAATATTAATTCCCAATATTCTAATATATTTTTCAAATTTTTAGGTTTTCCTTTTCCCACAACTTATTCATATTGCCCTCTAGTGACGAACGAGCGAGCCTTTAGTCGTTCGTAACAAGTACTAGACCCTCTGTCGATGAGATACGAATTTTAAGAAAAAAAATTTGGTTAATAAGTATAAAGTGCCATTTATACCTTGTAAAGATAACAAAATATATTTTTCAAACTTTCTTATCAATATTTATCACATAGCATTCGTAAAAGGTTGATAAATCCTTTTCTGACTGTCACATGCATAGTGAGGTTAGGTTTACTATAGTTCACCACATATCCCATTGTATGTATAATTTTTACTGAAAGTATAAATTACCTTCGTATATAAGCACTAAACACATATTTAAGGATTATTTACCCTTATATATTTGATTATAAGCAACCGTACACTAAGCACTGTTATTTTCCTTCTCTCATTGACAGAGGGTCTAGTACTCGGCTCGGTGCTGCCACCTACGATTAGTTTTGCATAATGAACCTCATGGGGACGGCGACTGACACTTGCGGTCGCTAGTGCGCCTGGTGATTGCTTCAAGCACTATTTTCGAAATGCCAGATGTGGCATTTGGGTTTACTAGAGATCCTCAAGGGAGAGTTGAGACACGGGCTGAATTCACACGTAGCGGACATTTAACTCCGGACAGTTATTTGGACAGACATCTAGTTACTTTTCGTACTTTTATGGCAACTAAAAGTTTTCGGCGCCAGGTTTCAAATGTTTACAAGTTTTTGACAGATCTTATAGCAAGATTACGTAATCTGACTTAACCTCGGTATAATTAATTATAATTTATTTGAGAAAATGGCGAATAACGTACGTATATAAATGAATAAGATAAAATATATTTTAATTTTCCACTTGCAGCTTAGAAAATATTGGAAGAACTTATGAAATATATTTTGAATTTTCCAATTGTAGTTTAGACAGTTTTGGGAGCACTTATAAAATATATTTTAATAATAACTGGTGTATTAGAATAATAATATTTTTTCTTAGACTCAGAATTCCGAAATAGAATGTGGAATGTGCTTCGAAAAATGTATACGTTCTCAAATCTTGAGACACTCGTGTTTCGAAGGTGAGGGCCCTGGGGCCATGGTCCTGGTGGCCCCTGTACTAAATGCGACCCTGGGTATGCCCTCGGCGGCCCTCCAGGCTTGCGGCCCACCGGGAGATCTCCCAAATTCCAGATGGCGAGTGCGGGCCTGCTACTGAGTGCACGGAGAAAAATAGATATTAGAGCAGACTATCTAGATATTACTAGCTAATATCTTAGAGATTTAACTATGGGGCAGAAATCTAGATACTGAAGTAGAGCTTCCATAGATATTATAAAGAAGATTTTATCTGACAATATCCAAGATATTAAAGGGCAGAATCTAAGATATTCAAAAAATATTCGTTAATTGTGCAAAAATTACCTTGAAGCATGCCTATTCCTATAAAATACAAAAGGATTTTATATCGTAGTCCTCTGGTTTGGCTATCCTAATAATCAAACATTCGCTTTTTTGATTAATTATAATTAATCAAAAAGGGCTGATAACACGCTGTCCAAGGCTAATATAATTGATGCCTGTAGTGCCGAGTCCTCATATTCTCTCGACAAAATTATGATATTATATCCAACAACACTCAATCCATTTTCTACCAGAACTTTTAACCCAATATCTATCCGAGAAACCACAACACACAAGATGAATGCTCAAGGTACGGACAAAGCGGGGTTAAAATCTTTTGTCGCCACGCCACATGTCAAACGACATTGCTCCGATAAAATTTCACTTTTTTAATATCTCAGATATTAACGGTTAATATCACACATTTTATATTTCCAATATACGCAGAGATTGCCCTTCAATATCTTGTATATTGAGTAGAAGATATTAGATATTATGCAGTAATATCTATATAATATGGGTAAATATCAAAGTTTTTAATATCTACATTTCAATATCCATTTTTCTCCGTGTGCCCTAATAGTTCTCAATCGAACAAGGAATTTATTACTCCAATCTGAATTATAGTAAGAAGTTACTAACGAAATAGCTTGAAGTCGTTTAGTAATTGATATTTAGTAAGCATTAATATGAATCTTTATAGTTAGTAGAAAACTTCTAACTCATATTACAACTGGTAATAATTTAATTAGTTATAGGAATTTTTCTCAATCACTTATCAAGTGATAAAAGAGTTCACACTATTTCATTAGTAACTTATTTTTACTGATTGAGATTGAGAGAGATTGTTCTTTATAATGATGAATTACTTCCAAAACAATATCCTCTGATATATCATTTTCTATTTCTTCGTCCATATTTTCTTCATCAGTACTTTCTACGTCCATTTCTCCGTTATTGCTTTCCTATTTTAAAATAATTTCTAAATGAAATCTTTCCGAGGTTAAGTCAGTTTACGTACTCTTGCTATAAGATCTGTCACAAACTTGTAAACATTTGAAACCTGGCGCCGAAAACTTTTAGTTAACAAAAGTACGAAAAGTAACTAGATGTCCGGTCAAATAACTGTCCGGAGTTAAATGTCCGCTACGTGTGAATTCAGCCACGGGGTACTCAAATTCTGATTGGTGCCGCTGTACCGGAACCCGCTATTCTAAAAATGGCGCGATTTTCAAATAGAGTGTTCACTCCACAACAGATTTAATACAAAAAAAGAGAATATTGTTGAATTAAACATTTAAAATAAATGAAACGTTATTAAATATCACTTTCAGACATATACATATATTATACAAATTTCCATAAATTATATTTGTTAAATAAATACATTTTGTAGGTTGGAAGCAAAGTTTTGGTTGGATAATTAACCTAAAGGTTATACATACAAAGAAAGTAAAAATGAATTGTAGGAAAGGATGAAGATTTGTTCAATTTCACAAAAGCAGTGTTAATTAATTTTCGTTTCCTCACTGGTGAACTCTGAAATGATGTTGGAATTGCATCTTTCATGATTTGTCACTTGCTTTCCAATCTGCTCGATTGATATTCTGAATCCACAATTCTCGAAGTTTGGGATCTCGCGGAATTTGTTTCTAGAAAAACCCGTTTTTAGATCAATTATTGCAGTATAAAATACAGCAATTTACCATTTTTGCAAAACACTTATATCTCACAAAAATATTTTCAATATTTTTCTCTTCGGAAAGTAGGTTATACACAACCTCTTTTTCACTTCTTCATTAATCACAAAACTCGCATATCACACTTCACACATCATAGCTTCAATATAAATAAATTGAGAAAAATGATTTATAATAAATAATGGGCCTGCATTACGCAGTTTTCATTTTTTGATCGTCTCGATGCTCGCTCGCGTGCTACACGTCATTTTTCAAACTTTTCGCGCCGCTGTGAAATATCGAGTTCCGGTACAGCGGCGAGCATTGGAGGGGGAAACGTGTCTCAACTCTCCCTAGGTAGCGTTCAGGTTTCTCATCGAGTGCACTTGTCGGGTGAACCTGTGAAAGGGGCGTGGTTTACGAAAGTGATCTACGAAGTGTCATGTTCTTTGAACGGGTGCGAGTGAAAGGCTTTGGCGCGAATATAAATATTGTCATCTTATGTTTACATATAACTACATAATATGTTTAATGCCCCTTTATTATATGATAATAGAGAGGCAGCGAAAGAAAAATATTGTTGCTGTAATGGTCCGTCCTGTCCGTCTGACCGGTGCGGGCAGAAAGTCCATGAGAGTAAAAGAGATAGAGAGCGGAAAGTTGGCCAAAAAGTACTCTCTATCTCTTTTACTCTTATAACTTTTCTCCCTGCACCGGTCAGAATGACAGAGGTATAAATGTACCATAATTGCATTAAACGAATGACTGTTGCAAACGATGATGTTTACAACTATCCTAGAAAATAATGATAAAGATAGTGATTATGAGTTAGAAATTTGAATTGTGATTGAAATTTCAATGAAAGTTCGAGGCCCAAGGGAAACGCCAGTTAGAATAATAGGATTTGCTACTATGGGATTTTGATCTTCTCACAAAATCACGAGGTGTTTTCCGAGCGCGAAATCGATATCCGTATACGTATTTATACACTCTTAACAATTCACTCTGCTTTTTACCGCTGGTTTTATACAAATTTCATTTCAAATATGCCCAATTTTCCAACATCCCGCTAATTCTTCCCGCCAATTTCAGAGTTCACTCGCATTCACCTACCTTTTTTCGACGGGTGAGAAAATCACCCATCGAGTGACCCCCACCTGCCACTCTGGTGATTTCTGAACGGTTCACCCGGGTCGATCCGCCCACTCACCCAGCGTCGCTGAACGGTTCCGAGTGCACCCGAGTGCACTCGGTGAGAAACCTGAACGAACCCCTAGAGGATCTCTAGGGTGTACAAATAAAGGAGCAAATCGCTTTCCTAATAACAAAAAACTAAGGAAACCGTAGATAATGCCTTGTTCTTGTGTACAAGGTAAATCACCACTCACGGTCAGTGATGGGTAAGTAAAATACTCGTGGTAATTTACTTGGTTTTCTACGGTAATTTACCTGGTATTTTACGTCATCAGTTCTCTACATGATGTAAATTACGTCTTGTTCTATATATGAGGGCGTCACCTCCGAGGCGGGAAATTGAAACCTCGAATCAGACAGCCAATCAGAGGTTTTCTACAAGTATTTTACATATTCAAGGTATTTTACGGAAAATACCTCCTTTAGGTATTATACGTAAAAAACTTTCAGTTACGCGTAACTGCACATCCCTGGTTGAAATTATTATTTTTCAATTAAAAATATAGGCATTGAAAAAAAAACTCTTACGCTCTTACGAATGCCGTTACCAGAAATTCAAAAAAGTGAGGTTATGCACAGTTCTACAGGTTCACCATGTTGGCACGTAATTTACTAGGTATTTTACCTGTTTTCTACGTAAAATACTTCACATAGGTATTTTACTTCAAAACCCTCCAGTTACGCGTAACTGCACATCCCTGCTCACGGTGCTGCCCTCTCAGCTAAGCTTGACAAATCGCCGTCCCCGTCCGACCGACCCGAATTTTGTATAGGAGCTCTGGCTAATGTTTGATGCAGAATTGCAGAGGCTCCAGAACGTGGGATTTTTCGGCCCCCACCACGTTCCCATCTGGGCAAAATTCATGCAAACGTAGCGTGTCGGTGAGAAGGCTCTGTTAAGCG
>CAKNXH010044215.1:0-11195 GCA_932178445.1 Andricus quercusramuli
AAAGAACATGACTTTTAAAGTTGGGGCAGTTGAGAAATAATGCCCCACATACACCACTTCACCTGAGCATCACTACGTGTTAACACAAGCATCCAATGTGACTGTACATTGTGAATATATAGATATGTAGAAGACAGTCAACGAATTCTTCGACAACTTATAAATCAGTTATTCGTTTCTGTGCTAGAGTTATTGTATTTCAAATCTTTTGGAATTTGGAGGACTTTTTATGAAAAATTGAATGCTTGTCTAGAAATTTGTCAAAATCTGCTAAATACAAATTCGAAAACTGATGTTCCTAGATTGTATACCAATAATTCGATGACTTTTTCACTTTTTCGATGAAATCTGCGGTTCTTTAATCAAAATGAGATACGGATTTCAATATATGAAATGAGATACGGATTTCAGTATAAATTCAGTAGATAGATAAAGATAGATAAACGTTTATTTTTCAGCCTGCTGGCCTTAAAAAATTGACTTGCTTACACATCCATTTTTACAGAATTTTCTTAAAACTAACCCTTAAAAACTAACATCCATCCATTCCTTATCTCTAAGCCGCACGCTCGCATCGCCTTGCCTTCCTCGCTTCGCCTCGCCTCGCTCGTATGTCCCTACTTTTTCGCATTGCCTCGCTTGCCAACCTCTGTTTTCGCAGCTAATACCTATTACTTATCTACTATTTACAATATATACATCTTACTTATATCTACTTTCTCTCCTATTTACAATATTTCCTTCTCCACTCCTCTTCCTCCTTCCTTCTCTTCATCTCCATCTTACCCAACACTCCCTTCACCCATGCTACTGCCCTTTTTTCCCCCTTTTCATGCAACAATGCCTCCATGATTATCTCACTTCTTTCCACCTCCCCGCACTCCTCCAACCAGTGCTCCACTCTTGCATCCCCCTTTCCGCACAGTTCACACATCCTCTTCTCCCGAGAGAGCCAGAACCTATTGTAGCCCTCCATACACCCACACCTCATCCTCTCTACAAGTTCCTGACTTCCTTTCTCTCCTTTCACACACAAATATTGCGCTCTTGCCCTTGGCATAATCCACACATAGTTCCCGTTAAACCTTGACTCTCTTATTCTCCCTTCCCCTTCTGTCTTCTCTCTCTCCATGCTGTTTTGCTTAACCAGGTCGTAACCCTTCCTTCCTTCCTTCCTCGTGCATCCTTCTCACTTCATCCATTTGCAGTCCATTCATTCTAAAATACCGTTCCCTCTCCGCCTCCATCTTCCCACCCCCTCCCCTGTTCTCCTTCTCCCACCAACACTCCCTAACCAGCCTACTTCCCCCCTCTTCCAAAAATTTCTCCTCATATTTACACGCCCTGCTCCCAGCTAGAATCCCTACGCTCGTTCTCCCCGTCTCCCTCCTGACAATATAATTAGGCGTGTTCCTTGCCAACTTAAGGGTCCACTTTACATACCTCTCCTGCGTTCTATTTACCTCTTCACTTTCCTTCCACCCCCACACCTCTACCCCATACAATAGCACACTCCCATTTGTACCTTTTAAGTATCACAAAATACATTTGTCAAAGTTTTTTGTCATATATAATTCATAAATGTTCATAAATCCTATTCTGGCTGTATCTTTCAAAGTGAGGTTAGGTTTACCATAGTTCACCATATATCCCATTGTACGTATGATTTCTACTTAATGTATAATTTACCAACGTTCATATGGCCAACGGCCATACCACGCTGAAAAAACCAGTTCTCGTTTGATCACTGAAGTTAATCAGTGTTGGGCGCGGTTAGTACTTGGATGGGTGACCGTTCGGGAATACTGCGTGCTGTTAGCTCGTCGTGTGTGTGGTGAGCCCACATTTGTAGTTATTTACTACAAGAAACTATCCACCTAGAAACACTACCCTGATCGGGTAGTGTCACGCCTACCGAAATGGCTTAATGGTATACATACATACATACCTTCGTCTATAAGCACTAAAACTATATTTAAAGTTTATTTACCCTCCTGTATTTAATTATAAAGATTTTAAGCAACCGCATATCAAGCGTCATATTGAATTTCGTCTCTCTTCGACAGAGGGTCTAGTACTCGGCTCGGTGCTGCCACCTATTATTAGTTTTGCATCACGAACCCCATCATTCTGACGTGTGACTGACCAAAATTTGAGGTTATCCTTGGAAACATCTCACTGACACGCACTTGAACGACATTATTCATTACTGTCTTCTTTCAGGTTTTATGTTTTAAGCAAAATTGTATTTTTTAGCGAAATTCTGTTACGAATGGCTGCTGCTTTTCGACAATTTTAAATAAAGAAATATCTCTGTTAGAAATCGTAATTTGAATTTTCACCAGGTGTCTGCTAGATACTTCGTTAGTTAATAGGGCAACTGCAGAACATTATTCTGATTGTTTGAGTCGTTTGCAGGATTTGACGTTTCATGCTCACAGAGTTTTTGAATTGGGATTTTTATACCTTTTCCTCAATATTTTTCTTTTTCAAAAATAAAGTGTTGAAAAAAGATAATTTGAATGTACTACATTTTTCAGAATTGTATGCAGTAGTTATAAAATATATTATCTAAAGTTCATACAACAACTCAATTTGGTTTCGGTTCACCATGTTTTCAAGAAACTGAATCTAAGAAATAAAGGTTAATGGCGAATCTCGGACTTCTGGCTTCCCAAAAATGTAGATTGCACGAGAAAATATTTTTTATGAATACTTAGAAATTACAAAACGTTTAATCGTGCTCCTGGTTTACGTTTACAGAGTAGGATTATCTCTTGATTTTATGATGTTTCCCAATTTTTAGGAACAATTTTCTAGATTTGGCAAAGAGTGGGACTCAATATTTCAAAATGTTAATGTTGCTTAAAAAAGAACTTTTACGTTAATTAAAGGTAAATATTTTTGGACTTGTTCATTAAAATAATGCCAACCTAGTAGTCTGCAGATATTCGTCTTTGAAGTGAAGTATGAATTTTCAAACGGTCAGAGGAAATACCGAAAGTTTCCGTCGGGTTTGTATACTTACTATTTTCATTGATGTTCATGTTCTTATGATTTGTGTTTATTTATTTAGTTTCTAAGAAATTATTTCTTCAACTATTTAATATTCAGTAACTAATGAGTTTCTGATATTCGATCCTCAAAAATTAATCACTGACACCTAGAATGAATTTTAAAGCCGAGAATACCGTGAATTTAACACATCCACATAATATCCAAGGTATTTTTACAAAAACTCCCTATATAGAGACTTCATATGAAGTCATCTTCGTTACAAGACATGAAGTACATGAACTAATATTCTTATTTTTACAAAAACTTGTTTTTATGGGGTCGGTAAAGCCCCTGTTTACCCTACCTTTCAACTATAATAATTATAATCAGATGATATCTTTGCTGTTTTTTCAAAAGATATCTTTTTTAATCGACCCAATTATTATAATTGTAATTTCGGAATCTATCAACCGGCTTTCCAAATAGAAGGAAGAAGACTTACAGAAACTTTTCGAGATTTGACCCTTCGGTATATACTTTTTCAGTGCGACCTTGTCTAGTTTACAGCCATGACCTCTCTTTAAAATTTTCAGTATCCGGTTACCGTTATTGCGAAAATCGAAAAAATGCTAGTTTCCTTCTGGATCTCAGAGGAGAAGGGTCCGTCTCTAATCACATAGTGTGAAAATTATTCTATTTTATAAAAATTTTAACCTGTTTCAAGAAAATTATTACGTTAAAAAATTTTTGTAATTTGTGTCAGTGTTACATTATAAAAAAATGAGGAAACTCATTTTTCTCTCAGGCTTAAGATGGTTACAGCCCAATGTGTCGAAGGCATTTTTGGTTGGAGCTGGATTTTTTTTGTTTTGTTTGTTTTTGAATAGTATGCACGGGGTTGTCCCGGTATATATTATCAGTCACGGACGCATTATTATAATGCAATCAAGTGACCTGATAAGAGCGTGTGCCCTGACATATTGGGCAAAGCCTGGTTTTTACCCCATCATTCACGGACTGGGTTGCAGTCAAGTGCATGATGGGGGGACCTACAGCTTAAGGTGGGTTCCGAACCACCAGAACCTCGGTAAAGGTACATAGAAAAATTTCAAGAGGTACCGGCTCAGGGATCGAACCCCGGATCTCTGAGGTGAAGTCCGAGCGTCTAACCAACTGAGCCACCGAGGCTCCTTTACATTATTATTTATTATTTTTTTATTTCAAACTTTTTCTCGGGTGAACCCGGTTTTTCGCCATAGCCACGGACTAAGTTAAGTGACTGATGAGATGAAGATGTTATAAGTTATTTCAATACGTTGTTTGAAATCATTTACGGTGATGTTGTAGGTACAAAATTAGAAGCATAGTGTAGTTTGCAGTTTGGCTTTGCCGCTGTTATCCTTACACAGCGGCCGTGAGTGTTGAAGGTGACACCAGTCGCCTCTGGATGCTTTCTTAGAGCTAACATGTATCACGCCATAGGTTCTTAGTCACTTGCTTCCTGATGGTCTAGGAAGTTTCTTACAATGCGACAGGTATTTAATAAAACCGCCTTTTGAGCTGCCGCCAGTACCCTACTGACTCCTAAATGTTCAATATGTTCAGTGCATCTTGCGTGCACATTGCCTGTAGCCGAAATCACAATAGGATGAATAGACGTATGTTTCACATTCCTCCATATTGCCTTAACTTCATGCCTTAGCTCGGTATACTTATGAATCTTGGTTGTATAGGTTGCCTGCAAATTTCGGTTAAGCGGACAAGCAATGTCGATGATGTAGACTCTTCCACCTTTTTTCTCTCGCATCACGATGTCAGGTCGATTGGCTCGTATGTAATGATCCGTCTCGATAGTCACATCCCAATATAAGATGTAATCTTCATTTTCTAAAACGGACATTGGGATGTATCTATAGAAAGGCATCCATTCTGTCAAGAGTCCTAGGTTTAGGGCAAGTTGATGTATAATGCCCGCCACATCATTATGTCTATGCATATATTCTCTTCGAGCAATTACGCGACAACCATCAATAATGTGCTCAATGGATTCGTTGGTATCTCCACATAATCGGCACCGGTCAACCACGTCTTGATGTAACACGTGTTTGCGATAATTCCTGGTGCTGACAACTCTATCCTGAATCGCAATGACGAATCCTTCCGTTTCTGGATACAGGAGTCCCTCTCTCAGCCAAATATTGGATGCCTCACTATCCACTTCATATTGATCTAGCGTTTTGGGGTGTTCGCTGTGGATGGCTTTCTGTCTCCATTGCGTTTCTAATTCCTCTGTGGTTTCTGCCCTGATATTCAAGGCCTCCTCTGAGGACAAATTCAATGGAGTGTAGCCAAGATCCGCTTTACAGATGGTGTTGTAAAGCGCAGCATCTCGCTTGCTGTTAAAATGATCTCGCAACTGTATAACCTGTGACTCACACAGTTTTCTGACATCTACAATGCCCCTGCCCCCTCTATGTCGTGGTAGAACTATCCTTTCAATTGCCGAATTCCTGTGGTGCATTCGGTGTTTCGTCATTTCTACGCGGATGATTCTGTTTAATCGTTCGAGGTCAGTGTTCGACCGTTTGATGAGCCCAAAGGAGTACGTGAGAACAGGGATGGCATAGGTGTTGATTGCCCTGATCTTGTTTGCCGAGTTCAGAGAACTCTTCAGAACCAATCTGAGTCTTTTCGTGAAGGCAGTCGTTAGGCTTTTCTTAACTATCGTATGCTGAATACCCTTAGGTCCGAGAATACCCAGCTATTTATATGACTCGCCCTCAGCCATTGCCTCGATGTCATTTCCGAAATCGTTCTCTATCTCTGCGGTCCCTAATTCTCCTCTGGTTAAATGCACTGTTCGGCATTTATCTAGTCCAAACTCCATGTTGATATCATTGGAAAACTGCTTTGTAACATCAATCACTTGGTGCAGTTTCTCGTCCGAACTAGCGTATAGCTTCAGATCATCCATGTATAGAAGATGGGTCACTTGATGACCATCCTCATTATCATTTACTCGGAACCCAACCCGTCGTAATGCGTATTGATCTAGTTATCCTTGGTTGTCCATGATCAAAATACTTGATTCTTGTACCCCAAAGCATCATCGCACGACTTAGGAAGTCAATGATGCGTGGACAAATTTTGTATACTTTTAAGACTTCAAGCAAATAGTCATGTGGTACTGAAGGAAACGCTTGCATGTAGTCAATGTATGCCATGTGCAAGTTCCTTTGGTGTTTACGAGCTTGCGTCATGGCAACAGCGTCTATGGTGACTAGATCTTTACTGCCTCGGGAGTTTTTACAACATCCTTTTTGTTCTTCTGTAAGGATGTCATTCTCGTCACAGTGAGAATATACCTTATCTGATATGATAGCTGTAAGACATTTATATATTGTTGGAAGACAGGCTATCGGTCGAAATTCAGATGGATTTTGAGCGTCTGGTTTTTTAGGCAACATATACGTAGTACCCTGCAGCATAAAGCCTGACATCAGATCTGGATGTTCGATGATCTTCTGAAAACACCGTGCCAACGCAGGATGCACACTAGTCAGGTACTTGTACCAGAAATTGTGCACCATGTCCGGACCTGGAGCTTTCCAGTTACATGCTTTTTTCAAAACCGCTGAGACATCTAAATCTGTGATATTCGTCAGCTCCATTTCAGGGTTATTGCTTGCTCTTGCTTTCTCTAGTTGGAACCGCGCAGTGTCCAAATTGCTTCTGTTAGTTTTTCCCCAAACATCTGACCAATAGTTAGTCATGTCTTCCAATTGAGGGACTTCGGTCCCTTGTTGGTTATTTTGCTTTACACTCAGTTCACGATAGAACCTTCTTTCATCTGCCTGAAAGGTTCCATTTTGTTGCCTTCTTGCACTACTTTTCTTGTACCGACGCAGTCTAGCAGTAAGAACATCAAGTCTCTGCCGCTGGGAGTCTATAATCTCATCCAATATTGCTGGTGTCAATGTCTCGATGTATCGAGGGTGGATGATTTTAATAACATGGTGTATCAGCTTTCTGGTTCGATTTCCTTTCTTATATTGAGTCAGTCGACCTAATTTGCACCTTACTTTGCTGACATCCATATCCAACCTGATCTTCCATGGTGGATCTCGCTCCTATCTTGAGGCGAAGACTGCATTTATAGGCCTAGTTTTGCGGCCCAACGTTCTAAAGGTTGCTACAGCTGCACAATATACAAGAGTTTGCACCTCTAACGCATTTTGTGTTGCGTTCAAATGCAAAGGTAAAACCTTGCTGTTTAGGTGTTCTATTAGTGCACGCAGATCATTTGTGATGTTCATCTTGGGCAGTGAATGCCTTTGTGTTGGTTCTACATGTCTGAACTCTAGTAGAGCATGACCAAAATTCCTTTCAAGGTGCTGTAGATTTTCTGGTACTTCGCTGTTCATATCATCGTTTCTAATATCCGGATGTGGTTCTAGTCCATCCGGTACTTGATGTTCATGATCCCTAGCACCTATGTCTTCAGCTGCAATCAAGTTTTCGTTTTCCACATCTTCCAATGGAAGTTCATCAGTAGGAAGCTGCTGTTCCACTTCCATTTCGATGGCAGCTATTTCAACAGCCGAAAGCAATTTGTTTACAGATATTGAGCGTTTTCGATCTGCTAGATTCTGCTAATTTATTCTTGTGGCTAGCTTTGAGTACTTAAGTAAGAAGAGACGATGATGTTCTCTCCTTACACTTTGCCCACTTTTCTTTGCCAAAAAATAAAAGCGCATCACATCTCTGTTCATATGGTATGTCCATTTTAATCGCTTCCTTGGTTGTTGAACCTCGGCTTCTGGCACTGATTGTATTAGGCTATCTACCTCCGGAGGATGTGGTGGTGCTGGATCATCACCAGGTTGAGGAAGAACGTTAATTGCCACAGCTTGTTCGTGTGACGCGGCTTCCTCTAACTGCTGTTCATTGCCGTTGTTCTTCCACTCCAAATCAACCTGCTGTTTAATCTCCATTGCTCGATCTTCTGAGATGAGTAGATTAGTCCTGATGTCCTTCACCTTAGCGATAAGATCTCTCAATGCGACTTTCTCTATTTGAGGATACTTTGCGGCAAATTTCGTTCTGAAATTTTGTCCTTTTTTGCGTGATGTTTCAAACTTCGCAGTTTCATAGTAGAGACGCATCAATTCCTCATTCATTGTGGTATCCCACTTGATGCTCTCCCACGGTATTTCTGTTGAAGTGGTTGGCTGCAAATAGCTAACGCTAGCCAAAGCATCCTCAGCAGACGCAGTTGATGTTTCACTGCTTACCGTTTGTCGCAGATGTTCTTGCTTGCCAGCTGTTTGATTAGTGAGATCTGCCTGTCCATCTCGCAGCTCATTATCATCACTGTCCCGCATGCTGTGGCCCCCAGCGGTGGCTCCAGGGGCGCCCCGACGATCCTCGGGTAGCGACAAGCGTTTCAAAATTTTTAAAATACTCTCCATTTATGGGTTTTGTTGTTCCTCTTAGTCACTTTCCTCTTCGTTCTCTGCCTGTCTGGCATGGGAAACCCTGTCAGTAGCAATGCTACAGCTAACATCGCCGTCAAATTCATGAGAGGAACCCATCGAGAGCTCTTCTCTACGTAGGATGCCGTAGAACTTACCATGGAGGGGTTTCTCAGCATGTTCTCTTAGTAGGAGCGTATGTTCTGCTTCTTGTATACGACTTTTGAGCACCAGAGGTGTTAGTGATGCTAGGCCATGTGTAATGTTGCTGGAATCAAATGGGAGGTCAAGCTCCTCTGCGGCCCCATCTGCTGCATGGTATAGAAACACCGCAGCATTGGCGTCTTCATGTTGATGTACGAGTCGCATAAGGGAATCCGTGCTTTTTAGAACTGAGCAGGCTGTAGCCAGAACCGTTCTTCGATGAAGACACTCTAAGCTTAGCAATCCTCTACCCCCTTTATCGCGAGGGAGATATATTCGAGGTACGGAAGATCTAGGATGAAGACTTCGTTGTATTGTCATCATCTTGCGTGTGCTTCGATCAAGTTGTTTTAATTCATCGACGTTCCATTTTACTGCACCAAACGTGTAGAGCAGTATAAGAACGGCCAGCATATTGGTCGCCTGGATCTTATTCTTTCCAGATAATTCGGAGGCCCAAATTTTTCTGAGAATTTGGCGATACCTTTTTCCAAAGGCCGTTTTCAAGTTATGCACATTTTGGGTTTCCGCTTGCGGTATTCCAAGATATGTATATGTTTCTCCAATACCAAGATGTTGAATGGTATTTCCGCCTATGAGTTGAACATCCTGATCGTCACTGGATGATGTAGTTTCTAGTCTTCCTTGGTGTAGGTGGACGCAAGCACACTTGTCCAGTCCGAAGCTCATGCCAATCGCTTTAGAATACCTATTTACCGCATCTACAAGGATGTTAAGGTCCTTTTTTGAGGAAGCAAAGTGTTTAAGGTCGTCCATGTATAAAAGGTGGTTGACCTTATATTCTCTTCTGTTCGGCGGGCCACATAGGTATCCAGAGCTTTTGCCTCGGAGCACAATAGATAGAGGCAAGAGGGAGATGCAGAAAAGTATCGGACTTAGAGAGTCTCCTTGAAAGATGCCCCTCTTATATGTGACAAAGCTTGTAGTCACTTGTCTTTTGTCAAATGTTGTGACAAATCTTGTCCGCCACAAGAGCATAAGCTCTTTTATGAATCTCACTATTTTTGGATGCACCTCCATGCACTCAAGGAGCTTGATAAGTAGCTCATGGTTCGTGTTATCGAATGCCTTACGGTAATCAATCCAAGCCATGGAGAGATTGCGTCGATACCTGATCGAGTCCTGGATAATACACCTGTCTATTAACAGGTTCTCCCTGCAACCTGCCAGCCCTCTCTTGCATTATTTAGAGAAGTTGTAGGCTCCGGAAGCTTCGATCATGATTCCTTAAAGAAACCAATCCCAAAGCTACTGGAACGTGTACGTCATCCGCTTCTGCTCCTTCTGTCCTAGAAGGTAAGCAAGAGCGGGAAATTTACGCGTGATAACATCGGGCAACACTGTTCCCTGGAGTCAGGTCTCTAGCCGCGGATGACCTTACGCGGCAGACAAGACAGTTGGAGATGAAGGTTTCACCTCTGGATACTTTTTTAGAGCTACCAATCTTTGTAGAATTTAAGAGGAACAGTGTTGACGGACCAGATGGAGTGATCCCAGGAGAACAGCCTTTTGCATCCGGTTCGCGATGAAATGAGCCTGACGCTGGCAAGCCGGAATCTTGTTGAGTTGGCTAATAAATGAAGCTTTCATACCTCCAAGGCAGCCGATTATGAGAATTATAAGATGGACTTTGTAGCCTTGGTACAGCTTACTCAGCTCGAAAACAAGTGCTTGATATTTCGCCTGTTTTTCTCCCTCCTTTGCCGTGATATTACCATCGGCTGGTGCCGAGAATTCAATCACGTAAATGATCTTGTTCTTCAGATCTTGGAGGACAATGTCAGGCTTCGTAGCACTGATACGTTGAGTGGTGGAGAATGAGAAATTACAGTAGATCTTACACTGATCATTCTCCACGACTGACTCGAGTTCCCCCTGGGCGTATGGCAAGACGGGCAATAGATCAACACCATAGAAATGCCTAAGATGGTAATATATCACTTTTAGAGCTGCATTGTGTCTCTCTATGTACGCGCAGCGTGCATATTTAGAGCATCCACTGAGAACATGTCCAAGTGTTTCGGGCTCTAGCTTGCACGCTCGTCAGTTGGTATCGCGTACAGGTATATTCATTATGCGCTCGCGGTAAACTAAGGTGTCTATGACGCCGTCTTGACAGGCAAAAAGAAACCCCTCGGTCTCCGATCTCAATCCAGCAGACTTGAGAAACATGTTGGTCAGACCCATCGAGAGCTCTTCTCTACGTAGGATGCCGTAGAACTTACCATGGAGGGGTTTCTCAGCATGTTCTCTTAGTAGAAGCGTATGTTCTGCTTCCTGTATACGACTTTTGAGCACCAGAGGTGTTAGTGATGCTAGGCCATGTGTAATGTCGCTGGAATCAAATGGGAGGTCAAGCTCCTCTGCGGCCCTATCTGCTGCATGGTATAGAAACACCGCAGCATTGGCGACTTCATGTTGATGTACGAGTCGCATAAGGGAATCCGTGCTTTTTAGAACTGAACAGGCTGTAGCCAGAACCGTTCTTCGATGAAGACA
>CAKNXH010044220.1:0-13548 GCA_932178445.1 Andricus quercusramuli
ACGTCGGAAACGATCCCAATACTCGACGACGTTTCCTACGTCGTTTCCGACCTCGGAAACTATCAGGATCCGACGTAGGATCCTACGTGGGTTACGACGTCGGCTACGACGCAGGAAACTATTAGGATCCGAGGTAGGATCCAACGTCGGGTTTTTCAGTAGGGTCGCCTTCTTCGCTCCTCGACGGCGGCTGGACGACTTACAGCGGGTTGAATGGGGAATTTACTATTTAAAATCACCCACAGCCTACAATTCTTAACTGATTTTCAATTTTTTTTCAGAAGTGATCAGTGATAGTTGCACAAGAGCATCCATGGATTATATTTTCTAATAATTGTCATTATTGTCAATTCTCGACGAGAATGAATCTCGCAGTATCCAAAGAATATAAATAATTGACAGGATATTGAATGTAATTGTTCTAAGCAAATTATATTAACAAAATAAGAATTTAGAATTTTAATTACAAAATGTGAACCTTTTTGAACATATTGGGAAAGTTCCTTGGACTTTATAGTTTTCCAATACTTTTTTTAGAAACTTTATAGTGATTTTCAAAACTTCAGAATGATATGACTTTACAACATTTTAAAATGTTGTCATTCGCTTCGACGTATATTTATGATTGACTCCGATTATTCTTTATTAAGATGTTTGTTTCTGATGAAGGCCCGAAGATGAGGCCAAAACGTCAATAAAAAGGAATTTTGACTCGATTCTTTGTTTTAATTTTTTTTAAATGGATCATAAGACCGAAACAAAAATATGAAAACTTTGTTTTCTCTCATATTTTCTTGATATAAAAAAAACGATCGATGAAAGCTTGACTTGATGATTTCCTTCGAAATCTTGAGGTTTATCTACCAAAATAACTATCAATGGTGAGTCGGCGATCAGGATGCACCGGAACGTGCACCAGGTCGCTCAGCACGTATTCTACGAGAACTTTTCAAAAATTTAAATTGTATCAATAGCCAAAATAACTACCAATGGTGAGTCGACGGCAGTTAATTTGGTGGTTGAAACAGTTCTAATTTTTAAAAATTTCTCGTAGAATACGTGCTAAACTATACCTGGTGCGCGATTCGGTGCACCCGGATCGTCGACTCACCACTGTTAATTATTTTGGATGTTGACATAATTTGAATTTTAAAACAGTTCTCGTAGAATACGTGCTAAACGACCTGGTGCACGTTCCGGTGCACCCTGATGTCGACTCACCATTAGCAGTTATTTTGGCTATCGACACAACTTAAATTTTACAAAAGTTCTCCTAGAATACGTGCTAAATGACCTGGTGCCCGTTCCGGTGCACCCTGTTCGTCGACTTATCAACGGTAGTTATTTTGGATGTTGAAACTATTTAATTTTTGAAAAAGTTCTTGTAGAATACTTGCTAAACTGCCTGGTGCGTGATCCGGTGCATCCTGATCGTCGACTCACCATTCATAGTTATTTTGGCTATTGATGCAATTTAGATTCTAAAAAAGTTCTCGTAGATGACGTCTTGAACGACCTGGTGCACGTTCCGGTGCACCCTGGTAGTGGATTAACCATTTAGATATGTGTCGGTTATTGTTAAACTCCATATTTTAATTTTCAACGCGTGCTAATGTTCTCTAAGACTTGGATTCTTTTTTTTCACGCGGGAGCGATGCGGTAAAGTCGCTGCCTGCGCACAGTAGCGACTGCGCAGCTACATCTTAAAGAACTGAAGTCTATAGATCTTATATTGAAGTAGTTCACAAACACTCAATACTTCGAATCGAATTTCTATGAGATTTTTCAACATTTTTTGAAGAATTTCCCTATACATTTGACTGAATTGAGGTATTTACACCCTATAATGATGTAATTACAAACTTTCAATACCTCAATTGTGATTTCTACGAAAGTTTTCAGCATTCTTTCATGAATTTCTCTATATATTTTATTAAACTTTTTCAAATCGGAGTTCAATATAAAGTTTAAAGAATTCTTGTAGAGTTATTCCAGGTTTGTTATACATTAAATCCTGAAAGTTATACAGAATATAGAAAATTTGTTCAAGGTTCGCTCTCATCCCCGACTCTTGAAATAGTTCAAGAAAGTTTAATGAACTTTTTTTTCCGTGCACCTCCGTGATTTGGCAACACTGCATTTACTCTCAGTGAATCGGTAGGTGCCTTTCGCCGGCCGAAATTTGAAAACTGTCAAATAGTAAGATTCAATCATGAATATAAGAGCTTGAAAATGGTTCAATTTTTATAAAAATGAGTATCTTTATGTTTTCGAGGCCGCTGAATTCAAAATTGGTATCGGAATTCCAAAAATCAAAATGGCCAATACAAAAATTTGAAAATCGTTGAATTTTCATGCAAATGAGTATTTGTAAGTTTTTCAGGTCGTTGATTCCGAATTTGGTATCAGGCTTCATAAATTCAAAATGAAGGATATAATATCACAAGTAAAAATTTTTTTAAATGGTTTACATTTTAAGAAAATTATTATTAATACGTTTTTAGGGCAGCTGAAAAGAAATTTCGCTCTAAAATTTCAAAATTCCAAAATTCTAGAGATTTTTTAGGGCCGCTGAATACAAGTGTGAAAGTAAATTTTTTTCAACTGTTTTTTTTTTTTAATTAATCTGTTTCACTTGAAATTTTAAGTTATTTTTTTCTTGTTGAGAATTAATTTTCTTGACTGAAAATGTTACTGCTTGGTTGAAAATTATTCCGTTTTTGTTGAGGATTCAGCTGTTTTGTTCAAAATTTGTCGTTTTTTAGTTCAATTCAACTGTTTTTGTCTTCAAATTAAAATCTCTTTTGGTTGAAATACTACCTATCCAACATATGTCAACAGAATATTTCAGTAAGAATACATTTTTTTGCAGAAAAATCACTACTTGGTTCAAAGTTGAACTACATTGTAAATAATGAATTTTTTGGTTGAACATACATGGTTTTAATTTAAAATTCACCTAGTTGGTCGTAAATGAACTTTTATGTACAAAATTTGTCCTTTTGGCTCGAAAATTCGAAAATGTTGTGGAAAAGTGGACTAAGAGCTTGAGAATTTATGGTTTGTTGAACATTCATATTTTTGGTTAATAATTGAACTATTAATTTGAAGATGTGACTATTTTGTTGGAATTCCGTTTATTGTATGTAGAAAATTCAAATATTTTGTCATAAATGTACTGTTTTGTTAAAAATTAATAATTTTGGTTTATACTTAAACTATTCATTTGAAAATGTAACTATTTGATTGGAAATTCTTTTTTTTCAATTCATTTTTTCAACTGAAAAGTTAGTTATTCCACGTTTGGTTCAAAATGTATCCCGCACAAGTTTATGATTCATCTTTGATTCCTAAACATAATATCAATAGCATAAAAAGGTTCAATAAAATTGTTACTTAGGTGAAATTTTAGTGGTAAATATCATAAAGTTAAACAATTTGTGTTACAATTAACATTCTACGTATTTGAGTTTAACTTATTTCAGAATTTACAAACAATATTCTTTGACATTATGAAAATCATGATTCTGGATCTCTATTTTCATGTATTTCAGATAACCGATTATCCCTCATCAGCAATGATACGGCTATACCCACTATAGCCATACTTTCCCTATACTTAAAAGATATACTTCAGCCATACTTTGACTGAACATCAGCTATACTTTATCTATACTGCAGCTCTACTTATCAGATATACTTTAAAAATACTTCCCCTATACTTCAAATATACATTGTTATACTCTAGCTATATTTGAACTATACATCCACAATACTTCATTCAAACATACATGAAGTATGGTATCGTCTCAAATGCCATACTTTTACTATACTATCTGAGAGATCACTCCCATACGATTTCACAGATGTTTTCCTATATCAAAACCATAACTGGTTAATAATTTGCTTTTTTTCCGTTGAAAATTGGTTTCTTCCACTGAAAATTTAATTATTCCATTTTTGGTTGAGAATTTATGTTGTTTAGTTAAAAATTCAATCATTTGGTCGTGAATTAACTTTTTCATTGAGAATTAATATTTTTCGTTCAAAATTGAACTACTTCTTTCAAAATATCTATTTTTTAGAAATTCTTTTGCTTTTGTGGAAAAATAATTTTTTTATCTAAAAAGTTTTACTCCACTTTTGGTTGAAAATGTATCGCTTATTAGTTGAAAATTCAACTGTGTGGTCGTAAATAAACTTTTTTCTTAAAATTTCATTTTTTTTTTGTTGAAGATTAAACTATTTAAAGTTATTGTAATTTTCTTGACCAGGGTAATACGTAATAATTATTCATTATTACTATTAATTAATTACGATGTTGAAGTTTTTTGTCTACTGGTCGTTTCAATATTTTCATAAAATATTGATACTTAAATTGTGTAAAAAATTCTCTCTAGCTCCGATGGGGTTCGAACACCACGTTATTCAGATTTCCGGTCTGATGCGCTTGACCACTAAGCTACGGAGAGACGAGGTAATTTTCTTTACAATCCTTGCAAGTAGAATGTCGATGTCAGTCCTTATACTTGCAAGATTATAGGACTTAAACTTGATAGGTTTAAATTAAATTTTTGATGTTAATTTTCTTGACAATAATAATAATAATTATCAATTATTACTATTAGTTGATTATGATGTTAAAGTTATTTGTCTACTGGTCGTTTCAATATTTTCATAAAATATTCATACTTACAAAATTCTTTAAAAAAAACTATTTTAAAATGTAACTATTTGGTTGGAAATTAATGTTTCTTTTAATTATTTTTTTATCTGCAAAATTAATTATTCCACTTTTGGTTGAAAATGTATCTCTTTATCAGTTAAAAATTCTGCTGTTTGGTCGTCAATTAACTTTTATGTTGAGAAATCATATTTTTTGCTAAAAATTAAACTATTTTTTCGCAAATGTAAGGATTTTGTTGGAAATTATTTTTTTAACTTAATTTTTTTATCTGAAAATATGATTATTCCACTTTTGGTGTAGCCCCAATATTAAAATGTAGCCCTAATTGTGATTCAACTATTTGGTAGAAAATTCATGTATTCTCTTCACGGAAAAAAATACTTTGTCAATGTAAACAAAAAAATTGATACTTCAACAAAATAAATTTGTAAAGATTGGACTATTAAAAAAAATGGGATTAACGAAGTTGGCATTGTTAGGAAAATCTTTGTAACAGTGACAAAGTTATTTGTTTATATAATATAATATATGATTATTAAGAAATATTTTTAATTTTAATAAATAATGTTTAATGTAACAAATAATCCTGTTTGTCAGAGTAACAAATAACTTTGTTAGTTATGAATTTGTTTCATGGTAACAATGTGAGTTTGTTATTTTAGTAAACAGGTTTTGTTATGGAATTAACAAAGTTGGCATTGTTATTTTAACTATGTTTTATTTGTCAATATAATCATGTCATTTGATAAAACAACATTATTTTCAGTAACAAATTATTAGATTGTTAAAATGACAAAGCCTTTTTTTCCGTGTTGAAAATTCTTTCTCTTGGTTTTAACATTAACCTTGTTTGTTGGAAATTCATCATTTTGTTTGAGGATTCTACTATTTTGTCATTTTTTATTGGATGCAACTGGTTGGTAATTCTCCTTTTTTGCTGAAAATTAGTTTTCTTTTTAAATGAGAGCTTAACGATTCCATTTATGGTTCGAAATTAATTTTTTTAATTTAAAATTTCAACTATTTGTAGTAAATTGATTTTTTTCGTTTCAAGTTTCAAAACTCATCTTCTATGGTAGGAAAGTAATTTACATGGTTAATAATTCATATTTTCGGCTAAAAATAATCTTCTTGGGTGAAAGTTCGACTTTTTGGCATGAGAATTCAACTCTTTGGCTTAGAATGCAACTACTCAATTTTTTGTGATTAACGTTTCATTTTTTCATCTGAACTTGCTCCATTTGGTGAAAAAATATGGGCATAATTTTCCTTTTAGAATTCGCATCAAAAAATATTAATACATTAACCTCTAGATTCGTCTCCGAAGTATCTAGATGCCGTTCTTTTGTTTTTTGTTTAAACATTTTTCAAACAATTACATTATTTTTTACATTTCTGCAATTTTTATAAACAAAGTAATTGTCGGATTGAAAAATGGACAATACCATTACATTCCTTTGGAAAATATCACGATGCGACATTTTATCTAAGCATTGTTTAAACAATGAGGTCATTTGTTGCTTAGTACATTAGTACATTGGCTGTCTGCCTGTAGATATGTATTTGAAACATGCGGGCTTTTTCATTTCGGATTAAACCATTTTTAATTCGGAAGAAACATAAGAGGTCGTTCAAGTATTACTGCATTTTAAAATTCTTTAAAGTAATAATGTACGCTCATAAATAAAGACCTGAAATGACATTTTTTTCAAAGTAGAAGCTTCCAAAAAATATTTTATTATACTTACTTTTTCTCGAAATTACTTCACCAAATTTTATTTTATAAATTCATACCTTTGAAGTTGATAAATTGTTTACACCATAGAGGTTTTTTTTGGGGTTTCGTTTTTTGAAATATTTTTTTTAACAATCAATTTGAGAATGTATTTAAAATAGAACAAATTATGAACCGAGGCATTTAAAATCAGAATAACTGGATAATCGTTCAACATCTGGAATGAAAATGAAGTTGAATAAACAAATACAAAATACTTTTATAATAACCCAGTAATATAAGAAGACTATGAATTTTTATAATAATTTTGTTATTTCAATTTATTTTATGGGTCTTCAAAGTTGAAAAGCTTTGAATTTTAGAGTAATATATCGAAAATTTTCAAACTGGAACCCAAAATGACAAGAGATTAATTTTATTGTTCGAGAACTCCGAAATTACATTAGTGTAGTAGCACTATTTATAATGTCCAGTTTCAATAGCTCAGGTACATCCACCTCATCACCTAGTTACTGGTGTAAATTTCAACGATATGTCACTTCTGGTATGTATACCATTAAGCTATTTCCCTTTCGGGGTAGGCGTGACACTACCCGATTCGGGTAGTGTTTCTTGGTGGATAGTTTCTTGTAGTAAATAACTACAAGTGTGGGCTGAACACACCCACACTGTTAAAAATGTTTGGAATTCTCCAAAACTTTTACAATACAAGCGTAAGGCAAAATTGCAAACACGGTATTGGAATGCCGAAATTGCAATACATGTATTGTAGCGTTTATAAGTCGAAACTTGTGCGCATGCTCCTCATCCGACCCATGTATCGCTGCATGATCCGTTGCATTTGAAAACTACAACATTATGTATTGTAGCGTTACCCTACATTTCGGAAATAAACTCCCAATACATTTAGTGGAAGTTTAATTTATGCGGGAATTTTTAACAGTGCACGACACGCCAACAGCACGCAGTTAGTAGTATTCCTGAACGGTCACCCATCCAAGTACTAACCGCGCCCAACACTGCTTAACTTCAGTGATCTAACGAGAACTGGTTTTTTCAGCGTGGTATGGCCGTTGGTAAATGGCAAATAGTCAAAAATTAGAATGTTTCCAATCCACCCCGTGCTCAAGCAAACTTCATCGAAATTTAATGTATTATTTTGATTGAAGAAGAAAATATTATTCACATTTAGTGACTTTTTGGGTTAGAAAGAAGTCACTCGTTGATTTTTTCAAATTAATTAAGATGTATGTAAAATGTTTTAATTATCACTTTTCTTCAACTTATTTGTCACCTAAATATATTAAATCATTTTATTTTTATTTTGAAATGTAATTTCAAAAACTCAAAAGTAAGAAAAATGTGAGATTTTACATAAGTTTCAAGTCCACATATATAGCAAACTTCAATGTCGTGAAAAGCAGACTAGTGGAAATAGCTAATCAATTAACAAAAATTCTGAAGGTCTTCAAAAAAAGTGTGTATTTTTTCCATATGTTGAACATGAAATAAAATTTTGCATAACGTGATTGGGTCGGCAATTTGTTCAAGAAAATTAAATTACAAAATTTGCCCCTCATTGTTCCACGAAAATTCAAAACATTTTGCAAACTTGAGTGAGTAATTATACACTCAGTTTCTATCCTGTATCAAATTTGCGAAACGGTCATGATACGGCAACGTTATTAATTATAAACAAATTAATATTTTGTTAATCACTCCTGAGCGAAAATACCGAAGATTTTGCAAAATGTTGTTTCTGCTTTTATCCATTGAGAAGAGACTATTGTATGATTTGCAAAACTAAATACATAACGCAAATTATCGTTTTTGAATAATTGTTACATTTTTTGCTTATATTTTTGTTTATCGCCTTGACAATCGAGCTGTCATCTCATATCGTCTCATTAAAACGAACTTCATGTCAAATCGATCGATCTGACCGAACAACTGAGAAGCTTGTTTCCAAAATTTTTAATATCGCTTTATTTCAATGAATATAAGTAGAAAATGAGTTGATGGACGTAGAAAGGCCTTTTTCCGAAGTTAAAGCTAACTTTTACCTTCATACCTGAGCAATTTAAAAAAATATACCATTATGTTTCATAAAATATATCCGACTAATGGTCTAAAAATAGTTTGTCAAATTTTTCTTTATATCAAGTAAATTTGAAAAGTCTTTGAAGTTTCGTATTTTTTAGAATTTATATTTTCCATGAAAAAAAGTTTATTTCGAACATATTTTTATACACAGATCCAACCATCTACAGTGAAAGATATCCTTGATACATTTTTGTGTAGCGTTTTGATTACGGCTTCTCGCATATCCTTGAAAGTTGAGGAAATCATTGATCTCATGGAATTTTTTGTGAAAAATTCGCATTTTTGTTCAAATAGGCGGAAAATTCTTGGCTTACTTCATCATCAAAGAAACATTTCAGCAGATATTTTCTCGCTACCCATTCCACCACTATACAATTAAAGATTTGTTGATAACATTTATAAAAAAGATCAAAGGTATAAATAGGTTAGATATGAAATTAATTTATCAGAACTCGAGCATAGAAATTAGACTTTTCATGTAGATGCACATTTTTAAACAAACCTATTTTTCAATTTTAATAAAGACCGAATTCATTACAAATTAGACAGGCTGTGCAAAGTGAAGCCACGAAATCGTTTTAAGACAAAATATGTTGTTTTTCTATGTTGTTTTCAAGGAATCTTAGTTGACTCATATTTTGCCTTTTAAACAAAAAATTGTTTTGACTAAGTTATGAGTATTAAAAATTGTTAAGGTGGTAATGTATTTGAAAAAAACTTTCCTTCCCCGTTTTTCTGAAACTCTTAAACCTTCATTTTCTCACCGGGGCCACCTTTTTATTTTATTTTTTTTCTAAGTTGGTATTAATAGGGTACATCTATCGAAAAATCATTTATCTTGTGCCTACATCTTAGAGAAGAGAAAATAAAGTTTATTTCAATAAAAAAGAAACATTCCTATTTTTTCAATAACGAAACGATATTTGGAAAAAAGTCAAAAGAGTGAAATTCTTCCACTTAAAAATTTTTAAAAAAAGTTTTCAAACACTTTTCTTCTCTTGCATCTTTTTCTTGAAATTTCCGCTCAAAATTCAATAAATTCAGTTATAACTGTATTTTTCGTGTAAGAGTGCAATTTTCTAATACTTCGTAAACAACATTTTTTCAACTTATAGATTTACACATTAGATTTTTTTACAGGATATTACAAAATATAATGTTTCAATTGTTCCAATTAAATTTAAATTTAAAAAAACGTTCTCAAAACGTGGACATTTGATAAAAACCGGAGGGGGGGGGGGTCAAATTTTACACAAATCTAATACCTTCTCTCGATGAGAATGTAAAGATACAAATTTTCCAGTACTGTGAGCATTAATGATAGTTATTTTATTGTTTTAATGGTTAGAAATAGTATTGAGAACATGAAAACAATGAGATATTTTGAAAAAACACACGAGATGAAAAATAAAATAAATAAGCAAAGTTTTGATTAGAAGGTGCCCACTTATCGGGCGGGTTTTTTCACTGTTAATGTAATTTTTACAAATAATACAAAAACTACACATCCTATCAAAATGTGACCAAAAGCAAATTTGTAGATCTTTTTTGAGTGCATAATTTTTGTTGAATCATCATTTGTCGTAACTTGCATAGTTTTACCGTAAAATTAAATTTTTGGAGTTTTCATTATTTTTTGTGCAATAAAAATCTGAATTTTCAATTTTTCAAGAAAATTCGAAAAGTCGTTATGATAACCTTGTAGGACGTGCAAAAAGAAACTCTTTTCTTGTCCTGACTTTTTTTCATATCGTGCATTGTTTGGCTCAAAATGTTAATTTTCGTTTGTTTCTTTGGATTTTGAAAATGCTACAGCTCTGACAATTTTACTTTTATCGAAAAAAGTCATTAGGATAAATTGTTCGAATTTCCATGTGCTATGAACAGCCGTGAATAAAAATTTCAAATTTCGAAAAAAAATGGTCACAAAAATTTCAAAAATGCTCTAACTTTTTGAAATTTTGTCCAAAATAGCTGGCTGACGAACTTGTTCTTTCTGTTTACATTCATGTGAAGTGTGCCAAGGAACAATCCAATCGGATAATTTTTTCAAATGTTATCGTGTTTACAGACTACAATGACAACGACGACAACGACAACGACAACGACAACGACAGACAGACACCGACGTAAAAACTATTTCTTCTGACTCAGGGGGTCTTAAAACGTCGACATTTGATGGAATCCGGGAAAGTCATTTTTCACATAAAACCAATACCTTCTCATTATGATGAGAATGTAAAAATTAATAAATTGAATGAAATCACTGAAGGCAGTATAATTTTGACTTTATTGTCTATAATTTGATTTCCTCGATAATAGTGATTTTATTCAATTTATTGATTTTATTGACTCATTTCATTGTATTTTGTGATCAAATAAAGAAAATCGATATAATAATAATGGTAACATTTTTCAAAATTTTTAAATTCATTTAATTAAACCCTCCCTAATTTAAAAATGTCTAATACAAAGTTCTAAGCAATTGTCCAGATGTGTGTGTGTGGATGTGTGGATGTGTCTGTGGATGTGTGGATGTCACGCTTTTTTGTGAACACGATAACTAGAAAACGGTTGCAGATAAATTGATGAAATTTGGAGAGCTTATTTTCCTCACTAATATCTTGAAACTGACCGAAGGATTTCTAAAAATATTAATTGCATTTTTTTCTAGCACTCAATAATATTTTAAAAATCGGTTTTTTATAGCAAAACTTTTTTCATTCGCATAATTCAAAGTTGATACAAGAATATAAAAGATTCCTTGGTGCGGGACAAATCGATTGACCTATGATATTAATACATTTTATTGAAGAGTAGGGAAGTTATGGTAATTTATATATTTTGAAAATCGGTTTTTTATAGTAAAACTTTTTTCACTAGCATAATTCAGAGTTGATGCAACAATATAAAAGATTCCTTGGTTCGAAACGAATCGATTGACCTATAATAATAATGCATTATATCGAAGAGTAGGGAAGTTATGGTAATTTATATTTTTTGAAAGTCAGTTTTTTATGCTAAAACTTTTTTCATTAGCATAATTCAAAGTTGATGCAACAATATAAAAGATTCCTTGGTTCGAAACGAATCGATTGACCTATAATAATAACGCATTTTATCAAAGAGTACGGAAGTTATGGTAATTTATATATTTTGAACATCGTTTTTTTATAGTAACACTTTTTTCATTAACATAATTCAAAGTTGATGCAAGAGCAGAAAAGATGTGTTGATTCGAGACGAATAGATTGACCAATAATATTAATACATTTTATTGAAGAGTATGGAAAGTGTGAAATTGCAAAATATTTGAAAACACGGTTTTTCATAGTAAAACTTTTTTCAGTAGCATAATTCAAAATTGATGCAAGAACGGAACAAATCTCTTGATTCGAGGCAAATCGATTGATCTATAATAATAATAATACACTTTATTGAAAATTAGGGAAGTTCTGCTCATTTATAATATCTGAATCATCAGTTTCAAACAGAAAAACTTTTTTCATCGGCATAATTAAAAGTTGCTGCATGAATAGAAAATACTTTTTGATTATGAATTTTTAAATAAAGTAATATTATGACCATTTTTGTGAAGAAATCATAAAGCTGGAAAGGGATAGGGTGCGACAGAACTTTTCCTTTGCCTTTTCCAGCTCAAAAAATTATTGTTTCGAACGCAAGATTTGATTTGTCTGATTTTTCTTTGTATTTAAAACATTTTTTGTATTATTATGTAATTTTTCATTTTTGGTAAATTTCTATTTTTAAATTGAGCAAAATGAAGACTTTGGATCATCTATTAATGAAAAAAATAACTAATGCTTCCTCTATGGGGAAGCAAATACATTTGCTAACGGGAAGCAAAGTGCTCGTGAAATGAGCACTATATAATTACAAGGCTGCGTCTAGTCGTCGGGACGACTAGCCGGAAATCAAGATAAATGCTAGTCATCCCGAAATTCGGGACGTCTAGCCTATTTCTACCATTTGGCTCGTCATCCCGAAAATAATGCACTTTATTAATTCTACTATTTTAACTAGACCAAAATTACCGAAATTGAAGGTTCTATTTTCACCATTCGGCTAGTCGTCCCGAAAATAATGCATTTTATGAAATTGCTCGTTTTAACTAGACAAAAATCACAAAAAATGTTAATGACCCCGAAATTCGGGATGACTAGGCACGAAAATAATACACTTCATTAATTTTATTGCTTTCAACTAGACCAAAATTACTGGAAATGACTAGACTATTTTCACCATTTGGCTAGTTGTGCCGAAAAAATGCTAATACCCTAATTATGGGCAAGATTACGAAATCCGTGGCGACAAAGTTTTAAAGCGGATTCCTATAGGATTTTTGGCGAGAAACACGAATCTGAAAGTTTTAAATCGATGTATCGATTTCTTAAGTTTTTTTCAAAGGTATATATATAGGGGTGTTACCTTACATTATTTTTGTGACCTGCCACAAGAATGCCTATCCGCCCTCACGAGGCGTTGGAAAAGGGGTAGGGGGTGTGAACTTACATTATTTCTGTGACTAGTCACAGGGGTGCCTTTCCGCCCCCACGAGGCGTTGGAAAAGGGGTAGGGGTGTTACCTTACATTATATTTGTGACCTGTCGCAGGGGTGCCTTTCCGCCCCCACCAGGCGTTGGAAGAGGGATAGGGGGTGTGTACTTACATTATTTCTGTTACTAGTCACAGGGGTGTCTTTCCGCCTCCACGAGGCGTTGGAAAAGGGGTAGGGGTGTTACCTTACATTACTTTTGTGACCTGTCGCAGGGGTGCCTTTCGCCCCCACGAGGCGTTGGAAAAGGGGTAGGGGGTCTGAACTTACATTATTTCTGTGACTAGTCACAGGGGTGCCTTTCCGCCCTCACGAGGCGTTGGAAAAGGGGTAGGGGGTGTAAACCTACATTATTTCTGTGACTAGTCACAGGGGTGCCTTTCCGCCCCCACGAGGCGTTGGAAAAGGAGTGGGGGTGTTACCTGACATTATTTCTGTGACCTGTTA
>CAKNXH010044224.1:0-12548 GCA_932178445.1 Andricus quercusramuli
GAAATAATTACAAAATCAAAATATCTACAATTTGAACGTTACAATTTCAAATCTTTTATTTAAAAACAATTCCATTTGTAAATAACTTTAAGATATATTGAGAAGTTTTAATAAAATTACTTTTTTAAGAAGTACGAAATATTTCATAATACTTAAAAGTGTTTAATGTGATTTCTAAGAAAATTGATAATTAACACAATTATCAAAACATACTCTCGAAGATTCTGTTAGCAATTTTTTTCTATTTCAAAATATTATAAAAAAATTTTGTGAAAAATTTGATTGATTCCATTAAATATATACAAAGTATGAAAAAGTTTCTAAAATAATAAAAAATTTATAAATACTTCAGAAAGTCTAAAACACAATGTAGATTTTTGAACATTTCGAAATTTAATTCAAAACATTTTTATGAATTTTACATGATCTTGAAATAATTACAAAATCAAAATATCTACGATTTGAACGTTACAATGTTAATTGTTTTATTTTAAAACAATTTCATTTGTAAATAACTTTAAGATATATTGAGAAGTTTAAAAAAAATTAACTTCATAAAGTTACGAAATATTTCATAATACTGTAAAGCGTTTAATGTGATTCCTAAGAAAATTGATAATTAACACAATTATCAAAACACTATTGAAGCTTTTATAAGCAATTTTTTTCTATTTCAAAATATTGAAAAAAAATTTCATGAAAAATTTGATTGGTTTAATTAAATATATACAAGTTATGAAAAAGTTTCTAAAATAATAAAAAAATTATAAATATTTCAAGAAGTCTAAAACAAAATGTAGATTTTTGAATATTTTGAAATTTAATTTAAAAGATTTTTATGAATTTTAAATGGTATTAAAATAAGTACAAAATCAAAATATCTACAATTTGAACGTTAAAATTTTAATTGTTTTATTTCGAAACAATTTAATTTGTAAATAACTTTAAGATATATACAAATTTAAACGAAAAATTACCTTTTTAAGAAGTACGAAATATTTCATAATACTGAAAAGTATTCATAATGATTCCTAAGAAAATTGATAATGAAACCAATTATAAAAACGTACTCTCCAAGATTTTATAAGCAAGTTTTTTCTATTTCAAAATATTGTAAGAAAATTTAATGAAAAATTTGATTTATTTTATTAAATATATACAAGTTATGGAAAAATGTCTGAAATAATAAAAAATGTATAAATATTGCAAATAGTCTAAAACGTTTTCGATGAAAATTTAAAAAGTTTGAGCGTTTTTAAAAATTTTGAGACAAACGCACGTTGTGAGAAAAAAGTCACGAGGAGAAAAACATTAGTTTTTGATTACCTCACAAGATTGTTATAACAACTTTTTGAATTTTCGTGAAAAATGGAAAATTCAAACTTTGATCGGACAACAAAAATAATGAAAAATAAAAAATTCCATTTTCCGGTCAAACTATATAAGATGCGAAAAAGATGAGAAAACGAAAATTGTGTTTTTAAAAAAAGACCTACACATTCTTCGATAATCACTTCTTAATCGGAAGCTTCCATTTTGTTTAACTTCGTAAAAAACAGCATTAAAAAAAAATTAAATTTTTGGACAAACAACACAAGCTACGAAAAAATAATCAGACGAACGTTATTCAGTCAAAAAAGAGCTACAAGCTTGTTGTCAATTATTTTTTAAAGGATGCATTCTGAGGAAAATAATGTATTTTGTAATGACATTCCCCTTTAGAAGATTGTTCGTTATTAACTTTCAACATTCATACAAGAAAAATTCACATAGGCGCGCTCTGCGGGCGCGCGCATGACGATCTGGTTTTATAAATTTCATTTCCTACTCCAAACATTGTTACAACACGGACTTGCATGTTGGTGGCCGAAATAAGAACTTGTTTGGTGGCAGGAGGAGAGAGGATTTTACGGAATTTGTGTGGAAGGTGTGAGTGGAGTGTGAGGGTGGAAGCCCAGGAGGTGAGTAGAGTTGTGTGGGGTGAATTGGGGACCCTTCTAGAAATAATTAATTGAAAACAATTCAAAACGATAGAAAGAAATTTGAATTGTTTCTAATCGTGTGTGCACGATTGGAAACGATTGAGTGTTGCAAAGTTTCAATTGTTTCCAATCGTTCCCAATCGGGCCAATCGGTAATAAGATTTGGTGGTTATGAAGTGGCAATTTGATGGCAGCACTTGCGTCTCGCGGGAATTATTTGAAAACGTTTATTTACTTTTTTTCGAGGCAACGCATTTTAAGCAATATGTTCATGGAAAAAATTAAATTAATGTTTTGTAATAATTTCCGCGAGCTGGAAGTGCTGTCATCAACAAATTTGCTAATGAAGTGAAATTTTTCCATCAAATTATTAATTTCATTGTCTATAATTTCATATAGAAAACATGCAATTTATCAAATAAATTACTGAAATATTTTAGGTACAGAACAATTAAAATTAAATGAGAGTAAAGCTATTCAGATTCTTTCTCAACTTCTAACATCCTACAGATGGTTGAAAATTCATCTTTTTGGCATAAAATTCAACTATTCTTTTTCTTTGAATCTTTTTTGGTTGGAAATGATTTTTTTTCAAATGAAAATGTAACTATTATTCCAGTTGACTGCTCCATAATTTTAGTTGGAAATTCATCCCTTTTTTCTGAATATGCTTTTTTTTGCTTCAAATTGATTTATTTAACTTTTGGTAGAAAAATGATCTTTTTCAGTTTGAAATTCGTCTTTTGGTAGAAATTCATCTTCTTGGTCCAAAATTCAATTATTCTGGTTAAAGATTCATCATTTCAATAAGAGATTCATCTGTCTGATTTAAAATTCAACTATTTCAGTTAAAAATTTACAATTTCATTCGAAAATTCATCTCTTCTTTTGTTTGGTTAATCATTAATTTTCTTAACTTAGCATTTAATCATTTAAGTTTTTGTTGCCAATTTATTTTTTTTAGTAAAAATTAATTTTTTGCTTGAAAATTCAACTATTTCTGTTGAATATTCATTGTCTTAGTTCAAAACTCCTATGTTTCGTTTAAAATTATTTTTTTTACTAAAAATGTTACTATTCTATTTTCGGTTGAAAATTATCATTTTTTTAGTTCAAAATTCAATTATCTGTTTGAAAATTATTTGGTTAAAAATACATGTATTTTGTTGAAAAATTGTATTTTTTTTTGTTGAATATTCACAATTTTATTTGAAAGTGCATCACTTTGGTTGAAAATTCAACTGTTTTGTTGGAAATTTGTTTTTTCTTTGTTGAGAATTAATTTTTTTAATTGAAAGTATATTTATTTCATTTTTTAGTAAAAAATTGATATTTTTAGTGGAAAATTTGAGTATTTTTCAAAAATTGATTTATTTGACAATTTTTTCCTCTGTTGTGTTGAAAGATGTTCATAATAATTGTCAGGAATTGAAATAAATATTTGCGTTTTGCGGCAAATACGAATTTGTTACTTTTAGTTGGCCGGGAAAATTGAAAAACTTGACCAGGAAGAACCGAGAATTTGAAATCGTCCGCCGAATCGCCACCCTGAAAATGCCTGTGCTTGGGGAACAATAACCAGTTGTTGCGATGATTCCTGCATGTATTCAATACAATTTTGAACCATTTCACCTGTAAATACCGTAATTTTTGTTGTTTAGATGCAACAATAGTTTAATCTGTAACAGTTTTTGTATAGTTAAACCTCCAATTCCATTCCTGTCAATTATTGTTAATTGATTTAACTTTTTAATTACATAAAGCCTTCTGAACAATCTAATATTATACAATAAAAAATTTGCAACCTTTTGAATTCAAAGATTTTAAGATCAGGCATTGCAAACCAAATTATTTGAAATATTCAAAATTGAGTATTTTGAACATTCAAAACTAGAAATTTTCGAGAATTTCAAATCAAACTTATTTATAGATTCAAAATTGTTATACTGGAAGACATTTAAAAAGATTGGATAAGTTTTTCTACTGAAAATTGGAAGAATTTAATGAGTTACCTACAATTTATTTAGTCTGAGCTTCAAAATATTGGCGCCATCCTACGTTCTAATGATTCCAATCGTTTTCAATTGGGTATCCATTATTCTGAATTAGAGGTTAAGTTGTCAGTACAACATTTTGATATTGCAATAATTATTTACGAGCGGTTTTTTACGCTTTCAAACCAAAAAATGTCAACAATATGAATTTAAAAAGAAATAAATAAAAGTCTTAGAATAATATACCCGCTAAATCAAACTACTACTGCCTAACTTGTTAAAGATACTACCCTAATAGCACGGAACGTTCCGGGAACGTTCCGCGGGCACCTTCGGAACGTTCCACTGGAACGTTCCAGGAATGTTCCCGCAACGTGTAAAATGTCCGCCCTTGGGAACGTTCCCGTGGAACGTTCCAGGAACGTTCCACTGGGACCTGAGGGGAACCTTCCATTATTGTTGTTTTCAACAACAATTATCTCGTAAACCGTAAGAGATAGGTAAGAATGGATGTCATTTTTGAATTTTGAGTACCGCATATACTACACTATAATATGATATCCGTATCATAAATTGACATCAATTTTGACCTATCACTTACGTTTTACGCATTTTTTATTGATAATAATAACAATAACGTTAATTTATGTTTGGAACGTTCCAGTGGAACGTTCCTGGAACGTTCCCAAGCGGCGCACATTTTACACCTCCCTGGAACGTTCCTGGAACGTTCCGAAAGTTCCCATGGAACGTTCCGGGGAAGTTCCAGGAACGTTCCGTGCTATTAGGGTATATCACTCTGTCACATCGATAGGTGGCATGATTTTTACATACTGCCTCTCGACTTTTCATTCGGTATACCGCCTGAACAAACATTCAATTTTTTATACTCAAAATTTTTGTTGAATTATTAAAAATTCAATTTCCAACCTATCAACACGTGCGCGTCATGTGTGTTACACACGAAAACTGCAGAGGGCGCACTGCAGGCAAGTGCATTTACTAAATTCAACCCGATTGGGAACAATTGGCACAATTAACAACAATTTAAAACGATTCACCGTTTGATCACACTCAATCGTTATGAATCGTGTTCAATCGATTATTTTTAGAAGGGGAGATAAAAAGTGTTTTTTGGCGTGGGAGTGAGGTGGGATTTAGGTAGATAGAGAAAGTGAGGTTAGGGTGGCAAGGAATCGGAGGAGTTTTTGGTCGGGAGTCTGGGGCCTTTGAGGGGTCAAGGGTGGTTCTAGCAGAGTTAGGTGATGTGAAGGGAGAGAAATGGGTGTCTGCAGAGGCTGTGAGGAATAGAAAAGAAAAAAAAAGAAGGGAAATAAAGGGAAAATTTGGCGGCGAGGCTTCAGAGACATCTGTCGGCTGCGGTGGGTACTGCATGGAGAGGTCCCAGTTAACGGCGGCAGAGCGGGAGGGAAGCAGTGAAAGTGCTGTCAATGCTGCTAGTGAAATAGACGGGCAGGAAGTTTTCCACGCCACAACGGACAATACCTCGTCGTTCGGTGTCGAGTAGCGCGTCGGGGAGGGGGAGAAGGCGGATCGGTGGGAACGAAGGAAACGAGAAGGTAAGGGAGAGAGAGTCGAGCACAAGTGACGGGGAGGATCTCCTGAAGAGCAAGAGAGACAGCCGAGAGAGTCCGGACAGAATCGAATTGGAGAGTCCTTTTAAAAAAAGCGGGAGAACACCTTGGTCACCCCCCGCCCCCAAATGGAGGGAATGGCAGAGAAGGAGGCTCTCGGGATGCTGGTAGGCGTGATCAGGGGGCTGAGGGAGGACGTGAGTAGAAGGGTTAGAGAGGGAAAGGAATGAGAAGGAAGTTAAAATAAAACAGATCGAAGAGGAGATCAGGTTGTGGAAGGAAAGGACGGAAAAGAGACTGGAGAAGGTGGAGGGCAGGACGGAAATGGAAGTTGAAAATGTCAAAAGCAGCAGGGCTGGATGGGGTAGAGAAAGAATCATGGCTGTTTAGTACACAAGAGGTTAGGGAGAGGCTGAAGGAGGTAGTGAAGAAAGTATGGAAGGGCGAGGGATTCCCAGGAGGGTGGAGAGAAGGGTTAATAGTGCCACTGTAGAAGAAAGGAGATTGAGATAGACAGAAAAATTATAGAGGGATTACGTTAATGAATACGGCGTATAAAGTATATGCGATGGTGGTGGCAGTGAGACTGCGGAAGGATGTCGAGGGGAAAGGAATATTGCCGGAGATGCAGGTGGGATTTAGGACGGGTAGGAGTACTATCGACAATATCTACGTTCTGCAGCACGGGGTGGATAGAGAATTAGCGAAGAAGGGGACGAGAGTGTACGCGTTTTTTGTGGATCTCAAAGGGGGGAGTTTGTGGGAGGTGATGAAGGATAGGGGAGTAGAGAAAGGCCTAATTGAGAGGGTAAGGGAGATATATGAACAGACCAAAGACAAGGTAAGAGGAGGGGAGGGGATTTCGGAGGGATTCTGGATGGCTAGGGGGTTAAGGCAAGGGTATTCACTTAGCCCAACGCTTTTTGCGATTTGAATTGCGGATATGGAAAGTAAGCTGGAGGCCGAGGTGGTAGGAGGAGTCAGGATAGGAGGGGTTAAAATTTGGTCACTAGCGTATGCAGATGACATAGTGTTGCTGGCAAATAGCGAGGAGACCTTAAAGGAGATGATTAAGAGGATGAGAAGATACCTGGATAAGAAGGGGTTAGAGCTGAATGCGGAAAAGAGATTTTTTACTTGGGCTTCGTGTTTCGGAGGAATGGCGGAGTGCACAGTGGGCTGAAAGACCACCAAAAGTGGCCAAAAGTCAACTCCACAGTTATTGATGGAAGAATTATTTTTCATAATATAGATGAGATGAAGAAACTTTTCACCAAATTTTATGATATTTTAACTAGTCCTCTTAATTCTAGAGCGTTATGAATTGAATAGTCAATGCACTCACGTGTGAACTCATGCACACAAATTTTGCAAACCGGACAGATCAAAGGACATTCCTCACAATTTTTCTCAGAATTTATTTGTACTTTATAAGGACCTCGTCCTTCCGTACTAGACTGAACGCACCAAACACTCTCAGATACTTTCATGACCATAGATTCTGAAATATCATTTACGCCGCGCATGTGACTTTTCATTATTATTTGCATTCTCCTCGATGGCTTATTTTTCATTATTCGTATGATTCTTTCGAACATCATATTTTGACCCAAACGTAGCAGCATATTTATACATTTATCGACCCTCTTGTTCTGACTACCATTAAAATAATAATACTTCCATCTTCTTGTGAAGAGCTTCTAGAAACATGCTGGTGTTTAGCCCTAAGCCGAGGCGAAAGTAGTAGGCCCACAGTTCGGGATTTCCAGCATAGTACTGACTAAAATACCTTCCAAAATCTTCAGTTTCTTCTACAAGTGTCCTACACTTCTGATAAATTTCTTCCGTTCTATTTTCATTTTTAACTTTCAAATGAATATTTTTAGTCCAATTTTTGTGTTTTGAAATATTCATGACGGATATCCAAGCATTGTAATATGCTGAGAGCATCATCCGTCATGAACACATTTGGTTCCAATACTCCAACTACATTTTTTATAGCCTTAAAAAACTGCATCATGGTGTTACTGTCAACCCTAGTACTGAGGCAGAAGGCTATCGGACATCATGCTTTGAACTTATCAATTTTTAACATAGTTGTAAGCGTTGAAATCTCTGCTGTGCCTATTCAACGCGGATGTGTATTGAAAAACTCTTCCACAAATATGGCATGAGTGTTGAGTTTCTTTTACTACATTTTGAATTTTGTGTAGACTTCTCCAATGTTTATATAAATTGGATCGCCTGCTGAAACTTTTTCCACATATTTCACTATACCATTTAAAGTGGAAAGGGATGATGATGCCTGACAAATTTGAAAATAACTCGCGGTCCATAGCGGTATACGGTTGCAGAGCGCGTGCGAATGATAAAGTTCTTTTTTTATTTTTATAAATTGAAATATAAACATTTCTTCAACATGAGATTAATCATACGAAATAACAAGCGCAATTCTTATTATAACAAATCAAACAATCCTGCAGGTCGTAAATTAATCATAGATTTAGATCATTCATACGCTCAGAAATAATTAATTATTATTTAAACACCCACAATCTTCTGATTATTAAATTGTAAAATAATAAAAATATGTCTCAAAATGTATGATATGTATGGAAATAAAAAATAATCTCAGCAAAAAGACATTATATTATTTCCGTGGGTTTTATTTATTTATTATTTATTGTATATAAATGTAATTATGTAGTTTTTCATTTTTATAAATTAAAATATAAACATTTCCATTGCAGTTTGCTATTTTGCTATTATCTGATTGAAATTTTGCTAAGTTGCCTATCGTAAGGGGCAATGAGCAGCCTGGCAAATTTGAAAAAAACGCGCGTCTGGTTGCAGAGCGCGTGCGCATTGGGGTCGACTGGATGGATCCTCCGCACGGTATCTTGAGTGCAATGAGACGCTCGTGACTTTTTTTCGCATGCGAAAATTTTCGAGCGGTAGTTTCGTATACGAGCGGATCATCGTACAGTGTTTTGAGCTCCTCTTTGGTATCTTCCCCCAACTTTACGAGCCGAAAGAGTCCGGTGGTTACCGATCATGCACGAAGCTGAAAAGAGCCGGTTGGCGCGCAATTTAAATGCCTACATTGAAATTTTGATACCGTTCGCATAGTTCATACATTAATTTAGAAAGAAAAGTATTGTTCTTTTCAAAATATTTTTAATTATTGATTTATGCTAATTATATGCTAATTATACCGTCCGGGAATACTACTAACTACGTGCTGTTGGCATGTCATGGATGTGGTGAGCCCACACTTGTAGTTATTTACTACAAGAAACTATCCACCTAGAAACACTACTGGTTATAATGCTAATGAATAAATTTCATTGTATTCTTAGAACTAATTTACGGACTGAAGAAACAATCAGAGGGCAATGCGATCAAGAACTAATTTTTACATTCTCATCATATAATGAGAAGGTAATAGATTCGTGTAAAATTTGACTCCCCCCACCCCCGTTTTTGTCAAATGTCCACGTTTCGAGACACCATGAACCCAAAAAACAGGTTCTTATAAAATTTCTGTCTGTCTGTCCGTCTGTCTGCCTGTAGATTTTTAGCAAATTTTTAGCTTGTTAGCACGATAACTTTCAAAAGAATTAGGCTATTGGACTGGGCCTTGGTATACTCTTTAAGTGTTGTAAAATGAAGTTCAAGTTCGTTAGCCAGCCCATTTGAATGAAAATCCAAAAAGTAAGCACTTTTGAAAATTTTTGAGAACACTTTTTCAATATTTAAAAATACTATGGACGGATAATTATAGTACTCAAAGAGGCGAACAAAATATTTCCCTGACTTTTTTTGATAGAAGAAAAATTACTGGAGTTATAGCATTTACAACATTCCAAAAAACAAATGAAAATGAACATTTTAAGCTAAACAACGCACGATATGAAAAAAAGTCAGAAAAAGAAAAATGCTTCTTTTTGAAAACCCTACAATACTGGTAGAAGACATTTTTTAATTTCCTTGAAAAATCGAGATTTCTAATTTTTATCGCGCAAAAAAATAATAAAAAATTTCATTTTGCGATAAAACTATACAAGATACGAAGAAAGATAAATCGACAAAAATTGTGCACCAAAAAAAGATCTGGAAATTTGTTCCTAATCACTTTTTGATGGGACGCGTAGTTATTGTTTTATTTGTAAAAAACTGACTTAAGAATAAAATAAATTAAATTTTTGGACAAACGACACAAACCAAGAAAAAAATTAATAGAAACATATTATGTATACTATAATATTTTCAAATCAAATATCGAGCGCGAAGTGCGAATGTCTGGATGAGAATGTGTTCCTTAAGGTCGATAGAACCTCAAGTAAATTAGATCTCCTCATTACCCAATTTAATAATCATTTCGTATGTAGAGGTTTTGATAATTTTATAATATTTGAAAATAAACGTTTTATTTCATCCAAACCGAACACGAAGTACAAAAACCTAGAGAACTGAGAGGAAAGTGTTTTTTTTTTCAAAATGTTTGTAATTATTGATTTATGCTAATTATTGTATATATTCGTCACAATTTGAGTATAGTGCATGGGCAAATTTCAGCTGGCTAGAATTCTTATGAATGAATTTCATTGTATTATTAGAACTAATTTACGGACTGAAGAAACAATCAGAGGGCTATGCAATCAAGAACTAATTTTTCTAATTTTCATATTTTAACAGTTTCAAAATGTAGAATAGAATAGAATTTCATTTCTCCATGAACATCCTCATTAGAGTTTGACATGTACTTTCTGAGTATAATACTTTTACTTTGGTATCTGGGATATACCTTTGCAAGCAAATGAAGATCATAGACCCTAGCGGAAGAAACGGAAAGGTTCGGAAAGACCGCGTCGGAAAGATTTCGGAAAGGGTTCGGAAAGAGTTCGGAAACAGGTTCCGTTCCGATCCTTTCCGAATTGTATGGGACCTTTGCTTCCGATTTCTTTCCGAACGTCGAGCTGTCCCATGAACCTTTCCGAGTCTTTCCGAATGTCCCACTCTCCGACTTCTTTCCGATTATTTCCGAATGACTCCCCACTTTACTCTTTCCGAATGTATCCAATTTCTTTCCGAATCGAATAAAAAAAAAAACAATATTCTCGTAATAATAATAATATATTTTTATCTTCAAAGCATTTTAAATTGCAGTAATCCTATTGATTCCTTTGAATCCAGCGAAGACTATTCCTAAAAACCTAGAAATAGAGAAATTTCATAACTCAGAAAGCCTTTTTGACTTTCGTACGTTACGTACATTATTGCTGCATATTATCGCATCTAAACTTTCCAAATTTCGAATATTCCATTTACGCGTTTCTCATTTGTAATTACTATAATAAGTCCTTTATGAAATTCCTTTTTTGTATGGTAAAAATAATACACTATGAAATATAAATTACACTGAGCTGGACTGAATGATGAAAAGCCATACAAGCGTCACTTTGGTCGATTTCCATATTCACAATAAGAAACAAGGTTTACTGAAAAAGTAACTGACCCCGCAATAACGCTTTACTGTAAACACTGGAAAGCACTATGAGAAAATAGGAATATCCGAAATTTGTTGTGTTTTCAACGATTTCAATCAAGAATCTTCGGGAAAGCTCTGACAGCATCTCGTCGTCTCTGCTTGTCTCCAGCGCCATTTTGATCCAAGATTGTCGCTTACTCACTCACTCGCTTTCAGTTGTGCAATCGATAAACCCAATCGAAAGTAAGTATTCGATTGCACTGATACTCGACTGAACCAAAACAATTGAATGTCATTATAAGTTTTTAAAAATGTCGTTAATGAGCGTCAACATCTGCCAATGATAATGATTCTTGTAGATCTCACAAAAAATATAATCACATTCAATTGCTTTCCTACAAATGATCTTTGGTTCAATCAAGCTCAGTGCAATCGAATACCTGCCATAATCGATATGAATAAAATCGAAGAAACAAAATGGCGATTCAAGAGACACTGATAGCGATTTTCCCAAGATTTTTGTTTAGAATCACACAAATTTTCGGAAATACCTATTTTCCCATGGTGTTTTCAGTCAAACATTATTTTGTGCAGTTATTCTTGGAGTAAATCTGTTTTTTTAGTGTCAGTATAGAAATGGAGCCAAGTGATGCGTGTACAAGTCCAGCTTAGGGCAAATTATATCTCATATACAGTTTTTTTCACAATACAAAAAAGCAATTTTATGAAAAGAGGAAATACAGTAATTAAAATGATAGTTGCGCAAATGGAATATTTGAAGTGTGGAAGTAAAAAAGGCTTTCTTGATAGTTATGAAATTTTCCTATTTATAGGTTTTCAGGAGAAATCTGCGTATACGACCGTTTATTTTTAATAGAGAATAAATAACAGTGAGACATACAGAAGAAAATTCGGAAGTTAAAGTTAATTTGAATAAATTGTTGAAAATTTAGCAGAACATGACTAAAAATATATTCATTAGTTTTATACTCCTTTTAGTTATATTTATTTTTATATTTCATTATGTTTATACATTTATTTAAATTAATATTCAATTCATTTAATTTTAAACAAAATTTCATAAATTTATAAGTAAATTATATGTTATTATATATTATATTTATTTATTGAAAAATGAATATGTATATATAAATAATACATATATAATAATTGCATAATTTGATTTATATTTTACATTGCACATTTATTCAGAAAGAAATCGGAACATTTGGAACGAACATAAACTAGTGGGACACAGGTGAAAATTTGGAATAAGCTATTGGGACACTGCGACATTTATTCGGAATGAAATCGGAAAGGTTCAGAAAGAAGTAGATGCAGTGGGACACTTCGGAGAAAGTTCGGAAATACGTCGGAAACCTTCGGAAAGAGAGGCGTTCGGAAAGAAATCGGAAGCAAAGGTCCCATACAATTCGGAACCCTGGCGGACCGGCCGAACGCAAACATTACGCTACAGCGTAACGGT
>CAKNXH010044225.1:0-13329 GCA_932178445.1 Andricus quercusramuli
CAACAAAAAGTTAATTTTCAACCAAACAGTTGAATTTTGAACCAAAATCATTTTTTTACCATACTTTAAAATGTTTAAGCCAAAAATGCGAATATATTTTACAAAAAGTTGAATCCTCAACCAAAAAAGATTAAATTTCTACTAAAAGAGATGAATTTTTAATTCAAAAAGACAATTGTTCCACAAAGGAGTTCAATTTTCAAGCCAAAAAGACAAGTTTTCTACAAAACAGCTTAATTTTCTATTAAAAGGTTCATTTTCAACAAAACAGTTGAATTTTCAACCAAATAGTTGAATATTTCTACTCAAACTATGAAATTCCCAGTCAAAAAGATATGTATTGTACAAAACAGTTGAATTTTTAACCCGAATATATGAATTTCAATAATGTTGATTTGCAACCAAATAGTTAAATTTTCGACGAAAAATTATACGTGAAAATATATAGAAATATCTGGAATTGACAGGAAATTTTCTCCATGATTTGAACAGACACCCTGTTAAATGGTATTTGATATTGCTTCAAACCATTTTTGATTATTTAATCTTTTATAGAAAGAATTAGTTGACCAATGGTTCTTTTTCAGGTGAATGAGTTTGGAGTGAATGATGTACGAGATCTGATTCCTAATGGCCGAAACATCATTGTCTCAGAAGAAACGAAGCTCGAGTACATTCGTCTCGTTTGCCAAATGAAAATGACTGGAGCAATTCGAAAACAGTGAGTCTTTTTCGTTATTATGAACATAAAACTAGAAAAAAATGTTATAAGTATCGAAAGAAGGATATTTTATTTATTTTTTCAATGTTTACAGACTCAACGCCTTCCTGGAAGGTTTCTACGATATCATCCCTAAGAGACTGATTTCCATCTTTAACGAACAAGAACTAGAGCTTCTGATTAGTGGCTTGCCTAATGTAGATATCGAAGACTTGAAGTCCAACACGGAATATCACAAATACAATCCAACGTCTCTACAGGTAAGACTGCACATTTTTAATATACCTAAACTTTTCTGTTTTCTAAATTTACTAGAAAAACACGTATTTTTTATCACCCAATTTTTTAATTAAAATAAAAAATTGATATTAATACATATTTTTGTAGTTTATAGTATCTATTATCTAAAATAATAAAAAAAGAAAAGAAAGGTCAATATTTTTTATACTTGATAAAAATTGATGTCTTAATTTGATATGGTAAATTTTACTTTTGAAGTGCAATTTTCGATGACGAAAAAAAAACATTTGTTTAAAATATTAAATATTCTTTGAAATTTGTACCGATTTGTATTTTTTCATTTAAATTTCATGATTTTAAATTGTAATCGCAATTTTTACTATGAAAATTCATTCTGTGTTTAAAATCACCAGTTTCTCGTAAAAAATGTTAACATAGGCTGTAATTTTTAGAAAATTGTAAATATTCTTGGGAATCTATACCGATTTTTATTATTTTGTTTAAATTTTATGATTTTAAATTTTAATCGTAATTTTAACCGCATGAAGATTAAAATTTGTATCAGTTTCGAAGCTTTCAAAAAGTAGCAAAAACCATTTTTTCTATCTGATTAAGCAGTAAATTCGAAATTTTTAGTAGATATTACATATATTTGAAAATTAACCCCATGAAATTGTTATGATTGAACATAAATTTAATAAGTTGTAGAATTAAAACAATTGATAAAAATTACCGAAATCCAGCTTTGAACAGCTCAGTAATTTAAGGGTATTTTTTTATTTCAAAATTAAAACCATTTTTTATTTTATATTGTTTTTATCCTTGAGGGCTCAATTTGAAAACATTCATAGTCAAGTCTGTTATCAAAAAATATTGGCATCCGTGAAAATATATATTAATATTACGAAACTAAGAGTTTTTTCTAATATATCTTGCGTGCATTTTGTTTAAACGGTTAAAAAAATTAATTTAATTTATATTCATGGAATTTCAAATGATTTATTCATATTTTAATGGATTTTAGCTAATTTCCAGATAATTTTATGGAATAAATTTTTAAAAAATTCATTCATTTAATTCCAAAGAATTTCAAGAGATTTCGTTCTAAAATTTTGTACTTTTCTAAATTTAAAAATAAATGCTTAATTTTTCCCTCTTCGTAAAAAAAATTCTCATTTTTGAGCTCTTTTTGCGCTGTCATCCCTGAAATTGTTTAAAAATACCCAAAAAGCAATTTCACTTGACATATATTGACTGATTTTCGTTTAAAAATTCCAATTTCCTGTAAAAAGAGATGATAACGCAACATAATTCTATTTGGAAATTGTAGTCATTTTTCGAAACTTTATGATTTTATATTACTATTGTTATTTAAAAAATGCTTCTTTCCAGAGAAGGACTAACATAAATTATACGTAATATTTTCAATCATTGTTTAACTTAGATAATTATATATTAAAATTTATTTAACTTTTTCAAATTTGACCAATTTCAAGCTAAACTAACTATATATTGTAAAAAGTGCTAAAATTAAAATTGATTTCTATTGTTGAGAATAATGAAAGGCAAGCTCGATTTTCTATTAATTAAAACTAAATAAAAAGGAACTGAATAAAGCATTTCATTTTTCAACTGTTTTCGGGGGATTTCAAGAGATATGATGAAGGAATTTGAAAAAAAATTATAAAGTTTTTGAAGATTTAAAGTTATTAAAGGATTCTAAAGAATTTCAAAAGATTTAAAAAATTCGAAGAACTCTTAATACATAAAAAAATTTTATTATTATTTTATAAATGAATGTATTTTTAAAAGTGAAAATATTCTTGATTATGAGAGCGATTTAAAACATATACAAATTGTTTATTTAACATACTTTATTTTTTCTCGGACATTTTTATATCTTCTTGAATGGATTTCCAGTCACCTAAGTATATTAAATTAAAGATAATGAATTATTTAATGGCAAATGTCATTGAAAAATAATTTAGCATTATTTAAAAACAATTAAATTAAAGAAAAATGGTTTCTCCTTTTCTACATGCCAAAATAAATGTTTTGTCTCCATTTCCCCCTTTTTTTTGTGAAAAAATTGACCTATTTTCCCTTTTTTGAGCTGTTTTGCGCTCTGATCTCTGCTATAGATTAAATTTAAATTTGATTATTTCAGATCCAGTGGTTCTGGCGTGCATTGCGAGGATTCGATCAAGCGGACAGAGCGAAATTCTTACAATTCGTTACGGGTACGTCCAAGGTTCCTCTCCAAGGCTTTGGTGCACTAGAGGGTATGAACGGCGTACAAAAGTTCCAAATCCACCGAGATGATCGATCAACCGACAGATTACCGTCGGCCCACACCTGGTAATTTCAAATTTAATATTTCCACTAACCGAACTAAATATTAAAAAAAGATAAATAATATTTCTATGCTTGAAGCCTGTCTATTTTTTATAAATTTTTGGTAATTTTCAATTACTTTCCTTTTGTTGAGGGTGTCTAGCAATCTTGAAAACGTGGAATTCTGCTTTATTACCTTGAAATCCTGCAGATCTCTCTGAATTTTTCATGAGAACCTTGAAAATTAATTATTTTTTGTATTGATTGCTTATAAAACCAGGGTGTCTACTCACCTGGAAAACCTCAAATTGTCAGAGAATTTTTATATACCTGGAAAAACCTGGAAATGGCTGAGAATTTTTTCGAGAGCGTGATTTTAATTTTGGTTAAATTGCAATATGAAATTACATAACAATGTTTTTCTTCATTTGTGAAAGCAGCTTTAAATTACTGGATTTAACGATTTTTTTGGAAATTCGTTTCTTTTTGTTTAAAATTAGTTTTTTCAACAGAAAATTACCTAATCTATTTTTTGTTGAAAATTCGTCCTTTTTGGTTGATTTCAATTGTTTATGATTTAAAATTAAAATCTGTTTTTGCTGAAATATCGATTATTACATTTTTCGCTAAATATTTATCTTTTTTGGTTGAAAATTCCACTATACTAAGTTGAAAGTGGAACTGCTTTGATAAAAATTCATTTCGTCGTTAAAGATTCATTAATTCCGTTGAAAATTCATCTCCTCGGCTGAAAAATTAACTATTTTGTGGAATATTCGTCTATTTTTAATATTAATTTATTAACTAAATATTTAACTATTCTATTTTCGGTTGTAAATATATTATTTTTACTTGAAAATTCATTATTTCAGTTTAAATTGAATCTGTTTATTTAACAAAAAAACTATTTTGTTAATTCGTTATTTCTCGTTTGTTCAAAATTAATATTTAAATCTGATTTGATGTACAGTAGTGGAGACCTGAAAAAACTCTATTTCTTGACCTGGAAAACATGAAAAAGATTTTGAATTTAGAAACCCTGTCATTTTTTTTTCTTTCTTTTCTTCTATATTGACATTTCTAATGTCCATACTTCACACTCTTTCCCATTTTTTCAAAAGTATTTCTGCTATAAGTATCATCTGCTTTCAAGAAATTTCCCCTTTTTCTCGTTTCTTCTTGGTTGAAACTTAATTCTTTCTTGGTTAAAAATTCAACTTTCTTGGTTGAAAATTCAATTGCTTTTTATAAAATTAGTTTTTTTTGCTTGGAAATTCAACTGTTTGGTTTTTGGTTAAAGTTGAATCTTTTTTGTTTAAAAAGACGACCATTTGGTTAAAAATTTATCTCTATAAGTTAAAAATTGAACTATTTGGTTAAAAATTCCACTATATCAATGGAAATTTAATTATTTGGTTGCAAATTTAACTATTTTGTTAAAAAGACATCTTTTTGGTAGAAAATTTAACTGTTGTGTTGAAAATTCGTCCTTTTGGATTTCAAAAATAATTTTAAATTTAAAAACATTTAAAACAACATCCAGATTTTTCAAGATTTGGAAGCATTTTAAGGAATTCTAAACTATTTTATCCATGATTTCAAAATATTTCAGAATATTTCAAAGATTCCAAGCTTTTAAAATGTTTTAGAAGATTTCAAAGATTTCAAAATACTTGAGAAGATTCAAGAAAGATTTCAAGTTCTCAAAATATTTCAGACGGCTTTAAAGATTACACATGGATTCAGGGTGCACAGTCTTCCCCTTTTTTTCTTAGTTTCCCCTTTTCCTTGAAATTTATCTTTTTTCCACTATTCTCAAAAAACTTCCCCTTCTCTCTTCAAATATACGATATTTGAAATTGTACCAAGTATTGAATAATAATTAAATCAATTATAGCATTCAAATAAATAAGGTACATGTTTCAAGTGCAGACCATTAAAAATACTCTTTTAAAAAATTTGAGGATGAAACATTTTAAAGCAAGTTGAAAATGTGAAAACTGGAGACAGAAGTTATTATCCAATATAAAACTGGAACACTTACAAAGTATACAGTACTTTTCAAACAAGTATTAGAAGATTAACACATTTTAATTTAAATTTACAAAGTTAAATACTCAATTAAAAAATGGAATATCCCAAATTCATCAACTGCAACTTTGAATGTTCTAACTTGAGCAATTTCTAATTTTTTTAAATCTTCACTTGAAACTTAACTATTGCTGAAACTTTTTTTTTCGTTGAAAGTTCGAAAATTCAACTATTTTGTTGCAAATTCAAATTTTGTTCAAAAATTAGATTTTTTGGTGTAAAGTTGGTTAAAAATTTAATTATTGGGTTGAAAATATAATTATTTTCTTTAAAAGCTGTCTTTTGGGTTTAAAATCAAACTACTTTGTTAAAAATTCATTTTTTCAAACTGAAAATTGCAATTTTTGATTGAAAATTATTTTTGGTTCAAAATTGATATTTTTTATTTTGAAAATTCAAATATTCGGTTAAAAATTTATGTAATTTGTCAAAAAATTCGTCCTTTCGTCATTTTTCAGTTAGAAATTCATCATTTCAGTTGAAGTTTTTTTAGTTTGTTAAAAACTAGGTTTTTTAACAGAAAATTTCAATTTGGGCGAAAATTCAGTTTTTTCAATTGAAAATTAATTTTTCGAAACGAAAATGTAACTATTCCATTTTTTGTTAAAAACTGATATTCTTAATTCAACAATTGAACTATTTTGTTCAAAACTTATCTTATTTTTATTTTGGTTTTTCGGAAAAAAATTTTGTCGTGAGTTAGGATTTTTGGGATTTCCCATCTTTTTTGCGATTTTGGAACGTTATAAACACCATGAAAAAAATGTGTCTCATGAATAAAAATTAATAACACGTTTCTTTGGTTCAAGCTGAAGAAATTTCAGGTTCGAATCAATCCAAAAAACATGTTTTAGTACATTTAAAAAAAATTTAAATAAGGCACATTTTTTTCGAATTATTACAATTTTTTATTGTAAATTTCAAAAAGGCAACTGAAGATATTTACTTATTAAAAAATTTGTTTCTTCACTTATTTTGGATGTCGACCCACAAATTGTAACTCAAACGATTCGACTAATTTTAGTATTTTCACTTCGCTCTACTGAAGAGAGTAGTTTTAAATTTACATTGAAAGTATCCAATTTTTAAAAATAAATTCTTTAATGGCAGAAATCATTGAAAAATCATTGAAATTTTGTTTAAAAATGTCACATTTGTTATTAAAAGATTGTTTTTTCTTTTTGACATGCAAAAATAAAGGTTTAATTTTTCCCCTATTTTCCCCCTTTTTCGTGAAAAAATTACCCTATTTCCCCTTTTTTGAGCTCTTTTTGCACTGTGAACCCTGTGGATTTCAAAGATTCCAAAATATTTCAGAAGATTTCAAAGATTCAATGATTTCAAATATTCCAAGCTTTTAAAATATTTTAGAAGATTTCAAATATTCCAAGATTTCAAAATATTTGAGAAGATTTCAGAAAGGTTTTAAGAGTTCAAAGATTTCAAAATATTGCGCATGATCTCAAATATTTCGTAAAGATTTCACAGAGATTTCGAAGATTCCAAGTTTCAAAATATTTTACAAAGATTTCAAAGATTTCAGGAAGACCTGTTTACCAGATTTCAAGAATAATCAGAACCTCTATAAAACAAATCATGATACTCACTCCTCGTGAATCTTGAAAAGAAATATTTATGAGAACGATGTTAAACATATCAAAATTATGTATTTAACTAATTTTATGTTTTCTCGGACTTTTTTATTTTATTTTTTTTTATATCATTGAAAATTATTTGAAAATATAAAATTTCTTTTAAGAAGATTGTTCTTTTCGACTTGTAGAAATAAATGTGTAATCTTTCCCCTATTTTCCCCCTTTTTCGTGAGAAAATTACCCTATTTCCCCTTTTTTGAGCCCCTTTTGCGCTGTGATCACTGTAAATATTTAATATTTACATTTACAAATATTTAATTTAATATTTTAATATTTAAAATATTCTTTTTCAGTTTCAACCAGCTGGATCTGCCTGTTTACGAAACATACGACAAGCTGCGAAGTAACCTCCTGAAGGCGATTCACGAATGCAGCGAGGGATTCGGATTCGCGTAAAAAATAATATCGTTGGGCAGCGTTCTCGCCTCGTCGTCGTCATCGCAATGCTGCGAAATAATAAAAATTGATGAATATATTCGATGGTCGTATGTCAGTTCGCTTGTGTGCGCAGTGTACTTGAAAGGTAAATGGAAATTGCATATATATGCTTGGTATTCGCTCCTACTGAAATCGAATATATACATACATGTATACACAACACAGTGCACTCATATGTATATACAATTGTGGTGTAATTACTGAAGATGATAACATTCGATGATACTCGAGATAAGAGTTTATTTTGTTGAGAAAGATCTTGAAAGAGAGATTCGAGCTTAACGATAATTCCCAACAGCGTGGAAGAGGAGGAGGAGGAATCAATAAGTACAGTAATTTGTAAGGAAGGAAAAAACGACACGTTTGTTTCGTATGTAATAATAACTAGATAGGCGTCCTAGGACGATTTAAGGGGTAATTAGGGCGAAAGTTGTAATATACTGCACTTTAAGTCGATCGGTGATACGTCGTAACGCGATTTGCTAGAAAATACTGATGTGTGAGAAACAAAAATGATGATGATGAAAGTGTTCCATTGCTTTAAGGCAGGAATTTTGTTGTGAGGAGTCTGAATGTGTTTTGTTGTGTGAAAGGGAGGGAGAGAAAGGTGATATTCGAAAGAAAATGAGCCTAATCGAAAGAAAAAACAAAAAGCAAACAAAGTTTAGTTAAAAAAAAGATTTGCAATGTACACGCTAACTTGTTCCCTCCCTCCCGGAGAGTAATGTATGGTTGTACACTATTAGTATTAATAATTCTAACTAATTTTTAATTCATAGAGATAATCTTAACTTGATATCATTTTAATATTAATAATTCAAAATGTGATGTTAAAAGAAGTGTAATTTTTTTCTTGAGATCTAACGAAATAAAGTTTACAGTTGAACCGACATTTACGAACACGTAGAACAGTGCACATGCATTAATGGCATTACATGCTATATCAGGCTCCTTTCTAAATTGTTAGGGAATTATTGCTTAGGAGGCGCTCAAATAAACTAAATGTTGTATTTCTTATAAATTCAGTGCGTCCATTTATTACACATGCCTTTCTTCATTCAATTATATTTCATTTTCTTTCATTTGAGTTGCTTGAACATTAATTTTTATTTCAAATCTACTGGGCGCTTCAACAATATTTATTGCAAAAGAGCGAATTTTGTAAAAATTTATCTTCTTTTTATTAGTTCCAAATTGGAAAGTTGCCAAATCTGAAAACTTGCAAAGGTAATTTTGATATACATTTAAAATTACATGTCGATTAAAAAAAGAAAAAATTAACAAGAAAATATATTTATTTTATTTACAGAAATATTACATATAATGTTATAAAACGGTAACGAGCGCGTGGATCACATGTTAGAAACAATTTTACAATTAGCCTATATAGGCCAAAAGAAGTACGTTTTAATAAATCCTTCCTTGGGAATTTCGAAGACTGGTCTAAAACTTTTTATCGAATTTTAGCATCACAATAGACGCTTCAGGTACCATCGTCCCACCTATCCGGGATTAATTGTTATACAGTCCCATCCACAAGTGGAAGCAGCAAGCGTTAACGAATCCTTCGACCAGATCGTAAACATCTCCCGCACTGAAAGGGGAACTTGCATTTTCGGCCGACTTGCGATAAACAGAGCAGAGTTCCTGAAAAGAAAAGATCAATTAATTTCCTCAATGATCGCTTATAATTTAATAAATTACGGTGGGTTGACATGATTATTAAAATATTTCGAGTTATTTCAGGTTATTCCAGAAAGATTTCAAATATTCTAAGCGTTTTAAATATTTCAGAAGATTTCAAAGATTCTAAGATCTCAAAATATTTTAGGAGATTTGAGGATTCCAAGTTTTAAAAATATTTCAGAAGTTTTCAAAGATTCCAAGTACTACAAATATTTCAGAAGGTGTCGATTTCAGAGATTCCAATATTTCAGAAGATTTCAATATATTAAAGATCCCAAAATATTTCAGAAGACATCAAAGATTTCAGAAGGTTTCAAAGATTCCAAGATTTCAAAATGTTTCAGAAGATTTCAAGTTATCAAAATATTTCAGAAGATTTCAAAGCTGCCAAAATTTCAAAATATTTGAGAAGATTTCAGAAACATTTCGAAGATTCCAACTGCAAACAATTTGTCAGAAGGTTTCAAAGATTTCACAAAGATTCCAATATTTCAGAAGATTTCAAAGATTCCAAAATATTTCAGAAGGTTTCAAAGATTTCGAAATATTTCAGAAGGTTTCAAAGATTTCGAAATATTTCAGAAGGTTTCAAAGATTTCGAAGTATTTCAGAAGATTCGAAGATTTCAAAGTATTTCAAGATTTCAAAAAATACAAAATATTTCAGAAGATTCCAAGATTTAAAAATATTGTAGAAGATTGCAGAAAGATTTTCATAAGTTCTCAAAATATTTCAGAAGATTTCTAAGATTTCACAAGGATTTAAAAATATTTCAAAATACTTAAAAAAATTTCAGAGAACATTATAAGAATCCAAAATATTTTAGAAGAATTCAAAGGTTCCACGATTTAAAAATATTTTAGAAAATTGCAGAAATATTTATAAGACTCAAGTTCTCAAAATATTTCAGAAGATTTCACAAGGATTTGAAAATATTTCAAAATACTCAGGAAGATTTCAGAAAAAATTTTAAGAATCCAAAATATTTTAGAAGAATTCAAAGATTCTAAGACATACAAATAATTCAGAAGATTTCAAGTTTTCAAAATATTTAAGAAGTTTTCAAAGCTGCCATAATTTCAAAATATTTGAGAAGATTTCAGAAACATTTCGAAGATTCCAATATGTCAGAAGGTTTCAAAGATTCCAATATTTCAGAAGATTTCAAAGATTCCAAAATATTTCAGAAGGTTTCAAAGATTTCGAAATATTTCAGAGGATTCGAAGATTTCAAAGTATTTGAAGATTTCAAAAAATACAAAATATTTCAGAAGATTTAAAAGATTCCACGATTTAAAAATATTGTAGAAGATTTCAGAAAGATTTTTATAAGTTTTCAAAATATTTCAGAAGATTTCACAAGGTTTTGAAATTATTTCAAAATACTTGAGAAAATTTCAGAAAAAATTGTAAGAATCCAAAATATTTTAGAAGATTGCAGAAAGATTTCAAGTTCTCAAAATATTTCAGAAATTTAACAGGTTCCAAGATTTTGAAATATTTGAGAAGATTTATACGATTTCACAAAGACTTCCGATTCAAAAATTTCAAAATATTTTAGAAGACCCCAAAGATTTTATAGAGAATTAAAAATATTTCAGAAGATTTTAAAGATTTCGTAAGAAATTACAAGATTCCAATATTTTAGAAGATTTCAGAAGATTTCACAAAGACTTCCTCGATTTCAGGATTTCAGAAGATTTTACAAAGATTTTTAAAGTTTCCAAAATATATTTTAAGAAACGTCAAAAAGATTCCAAGTTTTTAAAATATTTCAGAAAGACTTCAAAAATTTCAAAATATTTCAGCAAGTTTCTCGAAGATTTCACAAAATATCAAAGCTATCAAAATATTACAAAGATTCCGAAATATTTCAGAAGATTTCAAAGATGCCAAGCTTTTAAAATATTTCAGAAGATTTCAAAAATTCCAAAATATTTCAAAATATTTTAAAGGTTCCATGATTTAAAAATATTTCAGCAGATTTCACAAAAATTCAAAGATTTCAAAATGTTTGAGAAAATTTCATAGACTTCCAAAATTTCAAGATTTTGGAATATTTCACAAAATTTCAAAGATACTAATATATTTCAGAAGATTTTACACAAATTTCGAGGATTCTAAAATATGTCAGTAGACTTACAAGATTTCAAAATACATACTTGAGAAGATTCAAGAAAGATTTCAAGTTCTGAAAATATTTTAGAGGGTTTTAAAGATTTAACAAGGATTTCAAAGATTCCATGATTTCAACATATTTCAGATGATTTTAAATATTCCAAGCTTTTAAAATATTTTAGAAGATTTCAGAAACATTTCGAAGATTCCAAGTGCAAAAAATATTTCAGAAGGTTGCAAAGATTTCACTAAGATTCCATTACTTCAGAAGATTGTAAAGATTCCTAAATATTTCAGAAGGTTTCAAAGATCTCGAAATATTTCAAAATATTTGAAGATTTCAAAGAATAAAAAATATTTCAAAAGATTGAAAGAATTCCACGATTTAAAAATATTGTAGAAGATTTCAGAAAGATTTTTATAAGTTCTCAAAATATTTCAGAAGATTTCTAAGATTTCACAAAGACTTCCCTGATTCAGAGATTTCACAAGGTTTTGAAAATTTCAAAATACTTAAGAAGATTTCAGAAAACATTATAAGTATCAAAAATATTTTAGAAGAATTCAAAGATTCCACGATTTAAAAATTTGTTTAGACCATTGCCGAAAGATTTTTAAGACATTAAGTTCTCGAAATATTTCAGAAGTTTTCAAAGCTGCGAAGATTTTAAAATATTTGAGAAGATTTCCAAGATTCCACAAAGACTTCCCTGATTCAAAGATCTCAAAAGATTCCAAAATATTTCAGAAGATTTCACAAGGGTTTGAAAATATTTCAAAATACTTTAGAAGATTTCAGAAAACATTATAAGAATCCAAAATATTTTAGAACATTGCAGAAAGATTTTTAAGACTTTAAGTTCTTAAAATATTTCAGAAGACTTCAAAGATTTCAAGTTATCAAAATATTTCAGAAGTTTTCAAAGCTGCCAAGATTTCAAAATATTTTAGAAGATTTCTAAGATTTCACAAAGACTTCCCTGATTCAAAGATTTCACAAGGATTTGAAAATTTCAAAATACTTAAGAAGATTTCAGAAAACATTATAAGAATCCAAAATACTTCAGAAGAATTCAAAGATTTCACGATTTAAAAATTTTTCAGAAGTTTTTTAAGATTTCACAAAGACTTCCCTGATTCAAAGATCTGAAAGACTTCAAAATATTTCAGAAGATTTCACAAGGTTTTGAAAATATTTCAAAGTACTTGAGAAGATTTCAGAAAAAATTGTGAGAATCCAAAATATTTTAGAAGAATTCAAACATTCCACGATTTTAAAATATTTTAGAAGATTGCAGAAAGATTTCAAGTTCTCAAAATATTTCAGAAATTTCACAGGTTCCAAGATTTTGAAATATTTGAGAAGATTTATACGATTTCACAAAGACTTTCCCGATTCAAAGATTTCAAAATATTTTAGAAGACCCCAAAGATTTTATAGAGAATTAAAAATATTTCAGAAGATTTCCAAGATTTCACAAAGACTTCCTCGATTTCAGGATTTCAGAAGATTTTACAAAGATTTTTAAAGTTTCCAAAATATATTTTAAGAAACGTCAAAAAGATTCCAGAATTTAAAATATTTCAGAAGATTTCAAAGATTTCATAAGAAATTACAAGATTCCAATATTTCAGAAGATTTCACAAAGACTTCCTCGATTCCAGGATTTCAGAAGATTTTACAAGGATTTTAAAGTTTCCAAAATATTTCAAGAAATGTCAAAAATATTCCAAGTTTTTAAAATATTTCAGAAGATTTCCAAAGAAAAAATTCCAAGCTTTTGAAATATTTCAGAAAGACTTCAAAATATTTCAGCAAGTTTCTCGAAGATTTCACAAAATATCAAAGCTGTCAAAATATTTCAGAAAATTTCAAAGATTCCAATATATTTTAGAAGATTTCACAAAGATTCTAAGATTTTTAAATATGTTAGAAGATTTCACAAACATTTCAAGACTTCAGAAGATTTCAAGATTTTTCAATATTTCAGAAGATTTTACAAAAATGTTAAAGATTCCAAAATATTTCAGAAGATTTTACAAAAA
>CAKNXH010044228.1:0-10242 GCA_932178445.1 Andricus quercusramuli
CTCATAAAGCCTGTCCCAAATCCTCAACCCTGGTAAGACTGAAGCGTCCGGCGGGACAATATACAGGTAGAGTAGGACGAAACGTTACAAAGATATTAGCAGAGAAGCGAGGGAGAAATTGGAGATGATGGAGTAAAAAGTGAATCGTGTAGGGGCAAGGGTGAGGAGTTAGAAAGAGAGAAAAAGCATGACTTGAACACTGATTCCAGTGTTGAAATAAAATACATGGCAAAAAGTGGATTGTTGAATCTGCTCTCTTAAACTAAACAAGTGAAATTTTCATTGCTTCAACCAGTATTTTAAATTATCAGTGGTAAACCAGTGATCGTACCACTTTGACTGAATGAACCAGTAAGTGACTCAACTAAAGTAGCGCTACTTATTCCAACAGAGACATAAAATGTTAGATTGAATGAGCAGGGGATATATCTTTCGCTTGATGGTGGGAAGGCCCCTGGCAACTTGGGTTTGACTTTTAGGGACGCGACACGTTGACATAACGACGGTTCTTTCCACAATAAGACGCAACATATTATATCCCATTATGTTGCAGCCGGACCGTCATTTATTGTTGTGAGAGAAAAGTGCGGGTTTTAAAATATAATGTTACAACTGTTACCACAATAGTGATGAATGATGAGTGTCATGCCTGAATAGCTGACAGGCGACAAGGCTTACGATAGGATGACTGCTGGTACTGAGAAACCAGTGAACCTCACTGATTGAACCAGTGAATTCTCACTGATTGTCAGTGAAACTTCTGGCTGTTTCAACCAGTGTGATTTCACTGGAAATTAGTGAGATTTCACTGGTTCATTTGAAGACAGTGCTATATCATTTTGTTAAGCGGAATTTTTTTTTACAATTATTTTACCTGTGTCAAGTAGTTGAGATAACGGCTCGCCTTGCAAAAGTTATCATACAAAACTAATATATAGCATAGTACAGGGCTCTCCAGAAGGCAGTTGTTGGCTGCCTTGGCTGTCAGTGACAGTCGAGAGACTAGGTCAGACAGGCCCCAATAAATTTTCGTCGAACTTGTCCTTTGTCTCGTCCTTTATCCTTCACGGTAAATTACAGTTTGTAATTAAAAAATGAAATGTATTGTGAATTCAAGTTGAAAAAAATCAGTCTCATCGGCGTGAATAATGAGCCGCAAAGAGCCGTGACCGTAACGACCGTAACCCTCTCCAGGATTCATGAAACTGAAGAAAAAAATGACAGAAAAACTTCGTGGCAGTCAGACACTTGTCGTGGCAGTCGTTTTTAGATTGTACTTCTAAAAATGAACTGAATATGATGAAATTTCGTTGGAAGTTTATTTTCCTGTGCGGTGCTTTTTCCAGATTCTTCCACTAATAACTTGAGTGCTGCTTCGATTTTTGTTTGGTAAAATTCATAGACCATCGAAATGGAATTTCAACTCATTTAGTTTAATCAAGCGATAAAAGCTACACTATTAAAAATAATATTAAATTTAATATACCCATGTGTACACGGAAAAAAAAAGTTCATTAAACTTTCTTGAAGTATTACAAGAGTCGGGGATGAGAGCGAACCTTGAACAAATTTTCGATATTCTGTATAACTTTCAGAATTTAATATTGAACTAACCTAGAATAACTCTACAAGAATTCTGTAAACTTTATATTGAACTCCGATTTGAAAAATTTTAATAAAATATATAGAGAAATTCATGAAAGAATGCTGAAAACTTTCGTAGAAGTCACAATTTGAGGTATTGAAAGTTTGTAATCACATAATTATAAGGTTTAAATACCTCAATTCAGTCAAATGTATAGAAAAATTCTTCGAAAAATGTTGAAAAATCTTATAGAAATTCGATTCGAAGTATTGAGTGTTTGTGAACTACTTCAATCTAAGATCTATAGACTTCAGTTCTTTAAAATGTAGCTGCGCAGTCGCTACTGTGCGCAGGCAGCGACTTTTCCGCATCGCTCCCGCGTGAAAAAAAAGAATTCAAGTCTTAGAGAACATTAGCACGCGTTGAAAATTAAAATATTAAGTTTGCCAATAACCGACACATCTCTAAATGGTAAATCCACTACCCGGGTGCACCGGAACGTGCACCAGGTCGTTCAAGACGTCATCTACGAGAACTTTTTTAGAATCTAAATTGTATCAATAGCCAAAATAACTACCAATGGTGAGTCGACGATCAGGATGCACCGGAACGTGCACCAGGTCGTTTGGCACGTATTCTACGAGAACTGCTTTAAAATTCAAATTGTGTCAACATCCAAAATAATTAAGTGTTAAGTCGACGATCCAGGTAAACCGAGTCGCGCACCAGGTAGTTCAGCACGTATTCTACGAGAACTTTTTAGAAATTTGAATTGTTTCAACCACCAAATTAACCACGGTCGACTCACCATTGGTAGTTATTTTGGTAGATAAACCTCAAGATTTCTAAAGAAATCATCAAGTCAAGCTCCCTTCGATCGTTTTTTTATATTAGGAAAATATGAGAGAAAACAAAGTTTTCATATTTTTGTTTCGGTCTTACGATCCATTTAGAAAAAATTGAAAAACTAAATCGAGTCAAAATTCCTTTTTATTGACGTTTTGGCCTCATCTGTGGGCCTTCACCGATACAAACATCTTAAAGAATAATCAGAGTCAATCATAAATATACGTCGAAGCGAATGACAACATTTTAAAATTTTGTGAAGTCAGATATAATTCTGAAGTTTTAAAAATCATTATGAAGTTTGTAAAAAAAGTATTGGGAAACTATAAAGTCCAAGGAACTTTCACAATATTTTAAAAAAGGTTGATATTTTGTAATTAAAATGCTGTGAAACAGCTAACAAACTGATCGAACTCAATCATAAATTTAATGATTGAATTCGATTATTCTCTAAGATGTTTCTTTCTGATGAAGGCCCACAGATGAGGCCGAAACGTCAATGAAAAGGAATTTTGACTCGATTTCTTTCTTAAATTTCTTCTAAATGTATCGTAAGACCGAAATAAAAATATGAAAACTTTGTTTTCTCTCATATTTTCTTAATGGTAGTTAGTTTGGCTATTGACACAATTTAGATTCTAAAAAAGTTCTCGTAGATGACGTCTCGAATGACCTGGTGCACGTTCCGGTGCACCCGGGTAGTGGACTTGCCATTTAGAGATGTGTCGGTTATTGGAAAACTTAAGATTTTAATTTTCAACGTTAAAAATTGAAATAGATTCAACTTTTCCCATGTCATATCTTATTTAATCGATTAAAAAATATAGAATTGGGAATTCAACTTCTAAAATTATTTGCATTGCAAGTCTTTAATTTCATATAACTTATATAAACTTATTCTATATAGCTATATAACATCTTATTAATCTTGAACCTACTAGAATTTATAACCAAAAAAGAATTTGCGATTAAAAATTTGTTCGAAATTTAAAAAATGTTAAAGATCCCGAAATTTGTAATTACCTAAATTTTAAACTAAATTTTCGAAATATTATATTCTTGAAATTACTGACATTATAAATATAAAACTCCAGAAATTTCAAATTTCCGAAATCATTAACCTAGAATTTTCAAATCACAAAAATTTGTCAAACAGCCCTTCACAGCTGTAGCTTATATTTTAGATTTTTCTTTTTATACTACAAGTTATGTTAGCTGCGAGGTTTTCTCAGGAGCTCCGAATGCGTAGGTAGGGGGTTCGAGCCCACAGCGAATAATAATTTTAATAGCGTGCGATTATTTGTGTAGTGATTGTTTGTGTAATAGTAAATAATTATGAACTTAAATATGTGAACAAATATTAAAGCATAATGATAATAATAATGATAATAAAAAAGATTTTTTTTAGGCTAAAAATCGGCCATGATTTTATAGAACTGTTCTCTATAGTTTCGAGACTTCTCCGATGTAGACTGTATATTAGCTGGACTTTTAGATTTTCTAGAACTATTCTACTTTTTTCGCATTTTAGAGAACTCTGTATTAAATTTGGTAGAATAGTTCCATGCAATGTAAAACCAAGAAGATTTTAACTTTTAATAAACTACCCGTCGCATCCTCTACTATAGGACTAGTTCTATAAAATTTAATGAAATTTTTTTTTCCGTGTATTAAAATTAATATATCAATCATATGAAATCGCGATTAAGAGCGTGTATATTAAATATCATATACATTCATGTTAATCACTTGAAAAAAAAGTCAGATAATTTCATTTTACACAAATTCAAAATAAGTTCAACATAAATTTTCGACTCTAAATAATAAAACATGATACCTTCTCCCAGCTAATCAAAAATATGACTGGATTTTAAGTCGAAAAGATGAATTAAGCAAACAAATAACATACCTAACCTACAATCAACTGTACTAGCATTAAATTTCTACTATTTAGACTGGATTTTTGAAGAATTTCCACCCGTACGTCGCACTTCCATAATAAATAACAATTCAGTCGACGAATTCTAGATTATTAATTTAATTGCGAATATTTGACAAGATTTGAAGAAATGAAAGCACTTTGAGTTTTCATGCACACTGCTATACCGACCTGTATGTTAAATTGAATACACATGTATATTAAATTTAATACACATGTATATTAAATTCAATACACCAATGTATGTTACATTTCAGTAGCGGTAGTGCATATGTGCTTCACACACATGTATATTAAATCTCATACAGATTTTTCTAACAGTGTATTCTCACAGCGGCAGTAATAATGATTAGATCGGAGACAATATTGTAGATGTTTGTCGGAAACATCAACGGGAAGACGAACGAGCTTTTAATCAAACCACCAATACGATCATAGGCAGATATTATTAATGCCTAGTCGACAGGTCGTAAAATGAGTTTGGAAAAAAATGGTGATAATGCCCCGTGAAATATGGTGGCTCGCATATTAAGCCTCTACGAGTCGAATAAAGGGAGCGGAGCGCACCTGCGATGTGACATCTAGTTTCAAAGCCAAACATTTATTACCTACGACTTTCCTCGCAACGAAACTTATTATATTATAAAAGTATAAATTATTAAAGAGATTGATTACAGTTTGAATTAAAATTACGAATGATATACAAATTGTATGAGTATAGATAAAATTTTGCTCCTATTTCACAAAGGCAATAATATAGTTCAAATTTGTACCGTATAAAATTATGAGCGGTAAAATTTTGAGAGTTCAAAATAGAAACTTCAAAAATTTCGGAATTTAAGTTATAAAATATTTTTATTAATTATGTGTATATATATATATATATATATATATATATATATATATATGTGTGTGTATATATATGTCGTAGCTTAGTAGCCGAGTCCGTAATTTAGCCAAGTTCCTAGGAACTTGGCTAAACGGCGCCGAATATAAAAATTTACCTGCAAAAACTTTTGTTAGTGTAAGTTAGCCTAACCATCGGCTGACTCGTCTAATGACCAAAGGCCATTCAGGATATTAGACTAACTTCTTTTCAATCAAAAGGAGTTTAAAGGACAGGTACATTATTGTATTTCCAATTGCGTGAACCATGCATTACATTATTAATAATTTTTGAATAATAATGATATTATCTTCATTGAAATAAAAAGAAAAACAATCACACAAAGACAATTATTTTGGACTTTGATAGTTGCTACTTTTTTTAAAGATTAGTTAAACAAATGTTAGCTGAAAAATCCGTCCATTCTAGAATACTATTTCTGATGAAGGAAATATCTCATAGTAAATCCCAGAGATATTATTTATCTAAAGTTGGATGAAACCGTTGCAAACAATTAAAAACTACAATTATCCAAAGTCGGATAATTCTTATCGCAAGATCGATAAAAGTTATCCTTCGTGGGATAATTGTAGTTGTCAATTGTTTGCAACATGCTTATCCAACTTCAGATAAAACATATCTCTGGAATTTACTGTACTTGTACTATATAGTTCCTAATTTTTAATGTCCTTCTTGGAAACCACCTTGGAAGTCATTTCAGAATGTTCTCAATCGAACGATAATCATTTAAGGGCAGTCTGCTGTAGGAAAATAGGTCTCCTTCCAGTGGCTTAAAGTTACTCCATGGTTCACTCCAGCCAATCAAGTCCCTGAATTCGAAAAGAATTTTTCATAGATTCACCGGGTTCAAAACTGTTTCCCTGCATATGACAGAAGATGGATATTTCAATATTCAGCAGACTACACCTGAAGGACGACGGCGATGTTAATTCTTCCAATTTTAAAGAATGCACCCTCCCTTTCGTTAATCTTCTTCCTACCTTTTTTTCTTCCACACTGGTGGGCAATGTTTTTATTTTTACCATTTTCTTTTGAATGGAAGTTTTCACCACACATGTCACAAAATTTTGTCTTTAAAGCGGTTAAAATCTCTCAAACTTTTTAGGAATTCCATTTCAAAAATTTACTTAGGTAGCCGACGCTTCGCAAACTGAACTACTTATCCAGAAATTTAATTGTCTTCTGAAGACCGTAATTGAAATATTCTGAAAACGCCCTCATTGGTGCATTTTTCTCCAATCACGTGAAGAAGAATAATAACTTAAATTGACTGTTGATTACAAGGAAATTTGTACCTTGGTGAAAAACACTCGTCACGTGTCAAGTTGGCATCGCGTTGATCTTATTGGTGCATTTTCCTCCAATCACATGAAGAAGGAGAATATTAATGTAAATTGACTGTAAATTAAACGGTAATTTGTACTTTTTTTGTTTTGTTTTGTTAGATCTGTTTTATTTAACAAATAAAACATTCATATGGAACAGAATGTTTGAAATTTTTAGAATATAGAGGCGTAAAAAGAATTGACACGTGTTAAGCAGGCATCGCGTTGATCTTATTGGTGCATTTTCCTCCGATCACATGAAGAAGAAGATTTGCCTTTTCTCTATATGCATTTTTATCTGATAAAGGATTAATTTATTGTTCTGATTCATGTTTTCTGGTTTCTTATACTCATCACTGTCTTTCAGAAATCATAGCGTAAGTAAATCTATTGCAAGCTTCAAGTCTGAATTTAATATTGTTCAAATTTGAATACTATACTTTGCTCTGCACTGTCTCTTCTTTCTCTTCCTAATGTCTCTCTTTCTTATCGCACCTGCTACTGCTTGCTCCATGGTTCGTATCGATGGTTCGTTGATTGCTTGAGGAAGGCTGTAGCAGTGTACGTATTTTGAGGAAGACTGTACTGTCAGGACTCGACTCGGGCGGAAAAATAGGCCCCAAACGAACAGGTCAAGGGGCTGGAGGTGAACCATGGAGTAACTTTAGGCCCTTTCCAGTTATACCTCTCCACCGTGTTCATTTCTCCCACTCCACAAATTGCAATATGAATTAGCGTTAATGTTTGTCAGCACTCAGTATCCAATACCTTCAGGTTACAGTGGCTGCACTTGACTTGTGGTCTATGCTCAGAAAAACCTTCATTTGCAAACCACGGTCACTTTAGGTCCAAGAAGTTGCATTCCGAGCACGGTGGTCAGAAAGGATGAATAGGTATGACAAAAATGGCAATAAAATCCGTTTGCAGGATGATATTCGGGCACGAATATGCATCAAAAATCCGTTCGAATTGAAATCCTAGCTGATCCTGTTCACGAGATATCGTCAAATTACGTATTCCAGCTAATTATGACTTTTATACAAGGTATGTATAGAATAGATGAATATATGCTAGTTTAACACCCGTGTTTATATATATATATATATATATATATATATATATATATATATATATACATATATTTCTGCTCGGTGGGTGCCTATCACCACTAAGCAGTGCGTCCTCGGATAATTTTTTTAAATCAGATGTAATTTTTCGGCCAAAGTGAAGCTATCTCTTCGAACAAAATAGGAACTAAACTATTTCAGAAGAGATGATTCACGAATCCTTGCAGAATGTGTAGTTCGGAAATCACACATTTTTTCATGAAGTACAGTTCATCATCTTCTTCAAAGAGAGGAGGGTTGACTGTATTGCGACAATCTTTAGCTTTTATTTTATTTTTGCCTAGAGATTCAAATTTATTATAATCTTTTTTTAAATCTCCGTAAGTCTTCAACTGAGTTCTTTCATCATGAATATCTTCAGAATTTTTATTTGACGTGTCTTGCGTGTGACGTACAGGGACGGACTGGGACAATAATGCGGCCCTGGCATTTTGTACCTAAGCGGCCCTTTTCCGGAGTGGCTTCTGAAAAAAAAAGGTCATCGAGGTAGGAGCCGATGGACAAGCGTGTGCATGGCAAATTTTCAATTGTTTTTGCATTACTGGGGGCCAGTAATCGATGAGGGTCCTAGGCAGGGCCGTGGCTAGAATTGAACTTAAGGTAGGGCATCGGTAGTTAAAGGTAGGGCGGAAGTAAAAAAATGTACTTGATCTGATCTGGACAACTGTATTTTTTAAGGTAGGGCATTGGTATTTTAAGGTAGGGCATTGCCCCACAATGCCCCCCTTAGCTACGGCCATGGTCCTAGGGCCATGGTCCTGGTAGCCCCTGTACTAAAGGCGGCCCTGGGTATGACCTCGGCGGCCCTCCAGGCTCGCGGCCCACCGGGAAATCTCCCAAATTCCAGATGGCCAGTCCGTGCCTGGTGACGTAGTTCTATTAAAGTAAAAAAACAATAGGGACAAGGTTACTTTGCTGATACAGTTTGTTGTCCATTCACCAGCAGCAAAACTTTGAAATCTGATACATATTTGAAGGGAATATCGTTAACTTTAGTCAATTTGAATAATAAATTGAGGTTTTCATAGGTTTCTTTTATTTGCGGCACTACGCACAATAGTATCAATTCCTGAACACTTGCTAGTTTAGCTTTTGTACCGTTACTTTCCTTGGTACTTTCAGTAATTGCAGAATTATCTTCAGTCAAAATTGTCATCGAAATTTTGAAAAACCCCTATCCTCCATCCACCATTAATTTTATTTTAGGTATACCAATTTGTCCCCGCTTTTCTACGACTGCGTCCAGCAATTCTTCAGCATCTGCCCAAATGACAGGCCGATTTTCTTCTTGGTCGTTTTCAGTATCAAACTGGAAAACCTTATCCTTGTAAACATCTTCTAAAGTTCTTAATTTTTGCGATATGTTTTGCTCGTAAGATACAGGAACAGATTTCCTGCCTGCGTTGTTTCTCAAAAAACTCTTCATTTTTTTCATGTGGTTGCATGAAACACCAGAGTTTACATGAAAATTGTCTAATTTTTCGGCATGAAAAACAACTTGCTTATTTGGTTTTGGATTTACAGCTACTCTTACTTTGGAACCCAGAGTATTTAAAGTTATTTCTTCACCTTGTTGCTCAACACTAGATCTTCTTCCTTTCAAAATTGAAGAAACAATTTGATTTTGTTGCTTTTCAGGTAACTTTCCTTCTATTTCCAATACATTGTCACGAGCATTGTTTTCTGACTTAGAAGTAGAAACACAAGGATGATAAGTGCCTTTACCTACTTGTTGAAAGCACCTTCTACACATTCCAAACGAATCCCTTGATTCTTTTTTACTCGGTTCGGATTCATGAACATGAACATTTTTTGTGCCATTGAGACCATTAGATGCATCAATTTTATTGGAAACATTGAGCATATGCCCTCTACCTTTTATAGGTTTTGAATGACCTTTAAATCGTGCTACTCGACACACGTAACAGTTACAATTGAAAGTCGTTCTAGTTTCTTCCAGTAAAATTATCTCGTCATAATTTGGCATAGTTTGTAAAGGTCTTGTGAAAATATTTTTTCCCCGATCAGCAAGTGCATGACGACAAGATCTACAAATACTTAACGGAAATTTCGAACTAGATGTATCGAAACAGATATTAATGTATTTCCTGATCAATTCTTCGTTGGTCTCAGATATAAGAAAATCTTGTGATCTTTTTCGTCCGAAAATTATTTTTCTACCACAAGGTGCATATACCTTCATCCTATTCTCTTCATGATCACATTTATGATCTATATTCTTCTTTAGTGGAGAAGAAGCCATATTTATCCGTTAGCCTGCCACTCAAACGTGATCTCTAACACGGAAAATATAAAAAATTTCCAAGACACAAACAAGATAAGAAGCACCCAAAATCTTCTGACTGATCCTAGCCTTTTATGCACTCAGGGAAAAGGTTATCTTGAAACAAAAGCATCGTCCTCTTGCCTGTTTTGTTTTGAACGACGTGAATATATTTTTTACACAAACAGAATTATTTGGTTAAGACAACTGAAAATCCTCTCAACCTTAA
>CAKNXH010044231.1:0-15961 GCA_932178445.1 Andricus quercusramuli
TTTTCACAATCAAAGTATCAATATTTTCATTAAAATATTGAAACGACCAGTAGACAAAAAAACTTTAACATCATAATTAATTAATTAAAAAATTTTACAAATTTTAATTTTGTATCCCTTTGAGCTGGTCTACTTGGTAGCCTATTCGTAGGCATAAAGGGAACTTCTACAGGCATTTAAAACTAAAGTGTGATTAGCTTGAAACGAGCAGCACTGAAACGGCACTGGGCAGTGCCGTTTCAGTGCTGTTTAATCTAGGGTGACCAGATGTCCTCATTTAGGAGGAAATGTCCTCCATTTCGCTAGCTTGTCCTCCTGTCCTCCTAAAGTTTGGAAAACCCATCAAATGTCCTACTTTTTGGTCAAAAAACAAAATCAAACTTTTTTTCATCAAATATTCCCTACGATCGCGTTTTATATTTTTTCCCTTCCCTGGCGAAAGTTTTGGATAGGAATTCATTCCGAACCAATTCGTAATCATCCGAATCATTCCGGAATCTATATCCCAACCAGTCCGAGTTAACCTGAACCAATTAGAAAAAAGTTTTACATTTCGTTCGATCTAAATCGGTTAAAAGTGGATCCGACTCAATCCGATTTAATCCGAAACAAATTTCCAATCCGAATGAATTCAATTCAATTCGATCTGGGATTCATTCGGGTTCATTCAGATTGAAAATCGGTTTAGATCAATCCGAGTTCGGATTGATTCGGATTCTTTTGGATTGAAAATTTCGTTCGGATTTAACCGGATTGAGTCGGTTTAATTTTTAACCGATTTGCATGGAACGAAAAATAGAAGTTTTTTCGGATTGGTTCTTCAATGGCACTGTTACCATGAAAAAGAACGAATTTCTAAAAAAAAAGCAGTTGAATTGTTGACATGAAACGTGAATTTAACAAAATAGTTCAATTTTCAACAAAATCATTAAACTTGCAACCTTTAAACTTTTTTCAAAAGTTGAAATTAAACCAAATTGCCACATTTTGAACATATAGATTAACAATTTGGTTAAATTTTAACTACTCGGTCGAGAATTTAATTATTTTCTTGGAAATTGAACTGTTTTATTAAAAATTCGTTCTTCTTTTTAGTTAAAAAATTATTTGTTCAACTGAAAATATAATGATTCCATTTTTGGTTGGTAAATTCATCTCTTTTAATTGAAAATTTATGTATTTTGTTGAAAAATCGACTTTCCTTTCTTCTTCGTTGAAAATTCAACTCTTTCATTAAAATCATATTTTTTTGGTCTGAAATTCAACTGTTCTGATGAAAATCCAACTGTCATAAAAAAATCAATTTTCAACCAATAATGAAATAGTTAAATTTTCAGTTTTGTGGAATGTAACAAAAAGGACTAATTTCCAAAAAAATAGTTTCATCCGCAAACAAGTAGATTAATTTTCAACAGTGAAGAGTAAATTTTACCAGAATAGTTGAGGTTTCAAACCGAAGTCAATGTTTTTTGAAAAAGTTAACTTTAAAACTGAAAAAGAAGTTAAAAAAGAAAATGTGAATTTGGAACGAAATATTTTAATTTCTAACTACAGAATATCATTTTTAACGAAACATAGGAACGTTAAATTGTCATTAATTTTTTTTTCTGAAAAAAGATCTCCTTTCGCTCCGTTGGGAATCGAACCTCCGATAACCGGTCGGGTGCTTTCCCATCAAGCTGCTAGTGAGATCGAGAAAAGAAACTTTTTCAGAAAGTACACGTATTAAGTTTTCAACGTTTTGTCAGACTAGATGGACTTACGAATTAAAAATATTGATGAAAACAATTTTTAATTCAAATGTCCATCTAGTCTGAAAAGACGTTAACAATTTCTGTTATTCTCTGATGATAATACAGATCCCTGTTAAATTTCAAGTTCTAAAACTAATTTTCAAATACAGAAGAACTAATTTTCAACCAGCTGCGTTTGAATAAGAAAGACGGATTTTTAACAAAATAGTTTAATCCGTAGTAAAAAGAAAAATTTTTCCACCAAAAAGGAATTAATTACATTATTAGATAAAAAATTCATTTTCACAAAAAAAATTTGAAAAATAGTTAAATTTTTAAATAGTTTAATTTCTTAACAAGAATCGAATGTTCCAGCAAGAACATAAATTTTCTACCAAAAATGACGAATTTTTAACCAAATAGTTGAATCCTATAGGTGAATCTGGAAAATATGTGATCAAACATTTAAAAAAATTGATAATCCAACAAAGAAAATGAATTTTGGTCTTATTACGGTGAAGGGGGGGGGAGGCACATGTTGTCCTCCTTCTTCCACTTGAACATCTAGTCACCCTAGTTTAATCGGCAGGGTAGGAACGAGGATGGACGGACTTACGGGATTAGGTTCCTGAAAAAAAAACTTTTCCTTTTCCTGGTCTGCAATCTTCATTGATTTCGCCAACAGTAATATCGTCTCTGCGTACTTCAGTCGAACAATGAGAACAACCAAATTGGCGGGATCGAACTATCCAAGATCCAACAAACTATGGTCCCGCCACGCGCAAGTAAAAAAAAGTCAACCAATCAGACGGCTCCCTAGTTAGACCCGACGACCCTTCCATCTTGGATTGGGTTCGGGCGGCGGATTTGAACCGACTGGGGAATACGAATGAGATTGTAAGAAGTTTAAATAAAAAATTGCACCATACAAAATAATTTGCCATGCATAGCATCAACAAATTGAAATAATTCATGATTATTGAGGGAATGTGAGTAACGTATGTAATATTTATTAAAGAAGTTCTAAAGTTTTAATGCATGTTCGAAAGTATATTGCAGTACAAAAATGAATCATTTCCGAAATACTATATAGTCTCTTTTCGCTACATTTCCTCACTGAAAATTGATTTGAAATAATTCATTGAAGGCAATGCCAAGGAGTTAATCATTATTAATATAAAACATAAATAATATATGTATTCTTTATATTTATATACAGGAAACTTCGTACGAAACATTAAAATTAGCACATTTATTCTTATTATAGTATAGTATACTTTAATACATTAAATTAATATAATTAATATAATTGAATTGTATTATATGAATTATATGAATTATGAATATATGCATATGAATATATGAATATGAATTTATGAATATGAATATATGAATATGAACATATATGAATATGAAATATATGAATTATGAATATTATATTACATAAATTATATATTATAATTATATTATATAATTATATTATATAATTATATTATATGAATTAAAATAATTCAATGAAATTCTATAATTTTAATATAGTAGGGTAACTAGCAGGTAACATGAATATTAATATCTGGCATTTTGTACAGTGTTAAGGATATAACAAAGGTTGTGATACAACAAGGCTCATTTGATGATCACTTTGCTTCCTCATTGTAATTAATTAGCAAATATGTTTGCTTCCTCGTAGATAAAGTCAAAATGTTTAAATAACAGTTTCACTATAAAAACCCGTTTTTTCAAATATTATGCATTACCATAGCTTCCTTACTCTTTAATAAAATGTATTAATATTGTAAGTCAATCGATTTGCCTCTAATCAAGAATCTTTCCCATTCTTGCATTAATGTTAAATTATGTTAATGAAAAAAGTTTAACCATAGAAAACAGTTTTTTTCAAATATTATGCATTACCATAGCATGAAAAAATGAGACTTCAAATGAATCGCTTTTACTGCAATGTGCTTTTGATTTTCAAAGCATTTTTTATGCAATAAATTTATTGTCAAAAAAATTTTAATTATTTAGATATATATTTATTTATGAAGAAACATATTTATGTCCGTGATCATAAGTTGGAAAAGAACTTTCTTTTAATTCATGCATTTTAAATATACGAATTTGCAGTTCAATATATTTATTCATTATAATAATAGATTCACACTTGAAGGACACACTTCCAAACATAAATTGAAAAAAATATCTCCAAAACCTCTATGATAATTCAACTATCCGATGAAAATACTTGAAAAAGAAAGGAGACAATCTGAAATAAATCGGAAAGCCCATGGTTTCTCAGTGAGTCCAAGTGTCCTTTAGGGATAAATAGTTTCAAATTTACAATTTCTATTAAATGTAAAACTATGTATCTTCAAGAATTAAAACAGGTATTAACTAGATTCTTATTATCTACATTTAAGTATCTAAGTTTGAGAAACGTTGTGCTACATCATGACGCGAAAAGATTTCAATCGTAGTTAGGAAAGCGTCTCTGCGTTGGCATAGTAATTTAATATATATTACATTAACATTAATATATATTAATTAATCTTGGAATTAATATTATTATTATAATTCATATTGGGAATCGGGTAGTAAAGGTACATACAAAAAATTTAAGATTTTATCTTGGAATTAATATTAAATAATATTAATATATAATTTAATATATATTACATTAACATTAATATATATTAATCAATCTTGGAATTAATATTATTACTCAAAATGATCTACCGTCCTAGACGGCAAACACAACTTTGAATTTGAATGGCAGTTGGCTTCGCGTTTCTTTCGCGCCAATGCAGCGGGTTTGGTGGGGGTACTCGCATCGGGTTGGCGGGACCATAGTTTGTTGGATCATGGAACTATCGAAGCGTCTCTCCTTGACCAAAGACGTTAGAGACGCAATGGTGTGCCCACTGTATGTTTAGGCATTAAAAAGGTATGACGTCAGGTGTGACAAAATGGCCGCAAGGTGAGGGACAAGCAATACCAGCAGCTGGAGTAGTAGTACTAATCTCTGAAAACCTACTAATTTCTAATGAAAGAAGTGTCCATTGAGTACAAAACCGTTGAAGTTCGATTGAAAGAAATGCAAATGAAACGTGAAAAATTGTAGAAAATCCTAAAAATTCCATTGATTATAATGCAATTGCAGTAAATGTAGAGGCATGGAAGGGAAATGAAAATAATTCGAAAAATATCGTACAAAATGAAACGCTTTGAAGTACCTTCAAAGTAATGACATTAATCATGAAATAACTCAATGTAATTTTCATAATTTCAAATATAATAGCATTTGAGGCATTTTATATTTTCATTAAAAAAAGGCTACGTAATAGAATACAATTAGGGATTTTTAGATAAAACAATATTTCATAAGATTTACAAATATATTAAGCTCAACAGAATAAAAAATCTTTTCTCATTTTACAAATAAAATAAAGCTTCACTATATGAATTCAAAGGACATGATTTTAATTATGTATTTGAAAATAATATACATATTTTATCATGATTTGTATCAAAATTGCTTTTATAAAATTTATAAAGATTTTGATGAACCTGAATGAAAATAAATGTTTTAATAATATTCAACATATTAGTTTTTAATTTGAGAAAACCAGGTAATGAAATAATAAAATTGATACCTATTTTTGTATCTATTTTAATTCATTAGAATTGGAATATAAATTTTATCGCAATTTGTAAAAAAAAGTTTACTTCCAAATTTGTGAATATTCTGGAAAACCTGAATTAAAATTAATTTTCCTAATTTCCAATATTATAATAGCTATGAAGTCATTTTACATTTTCATTAAAAAAATATTGTGTAATAGAGTTTAATTTTGAAGTTTATTTATAAAATAATTTTTTATTCAATTTACAAATATATTATGCACAACAGGATAATTAATCTTCTTTTATTTTATAAATAAAATAAACTTTCAGTATATAAATTTTATGAACACAATTTCAATGTATTTATTTTAAAATAATATATATCAATTTTACCATAAGTTGTAAGGACATTGTTTTTATAAAATTGATAAAGATTTTGATAAACCTAAATGAAAATTCATTTTCTTGTTATAAATGTTTTAATAATATGCAACATATTACTTTTTATTTTGATAACACAATCTTATAAAATAAAAAAACTGGTACTTATTTTTATATCATCTATTTCATTTATTCCTTAGATAATACTTATTTTTGTATTGGAGATATTTCAAAATTAAAGTTATGTCACATGTTCTGGGCATCATGATATTATTTTTATAGTTCTCAAAAGTTGATTATTTGGATGCTGAAATTTGTTGCGTGTGCTTAAAAAATGTAAATTAATAAATGAGAATTATACCAAATTAGACTTACTTCATGAAACAACGTCAACATCCATAGTTGACTCATGGATTAAATTCCTCGACAATCAATGTTGAAGAAGGAACACAGTGTTCTAATTGTTTCTTTAACAACACTGAACAGCACGAATGTGGCTCTAACGCAGCAGTGTCAGAGTTTATAAATTGTTAAATTTTGAATTGCATTTACAGTTACTTAAAATTTACTGCAGGAATTATGGCAAATGAAATATTTACGTTGTATGATATGTTTTATTTTGTATTTAGTTAAGTCTTAGTATTTACTTAAGTCTACCTATTACATTTATAGCAAATGCAAGTCTACATTTTACGATTCAAACTCTGGACACTTACGTCTGTAGACTTAAGAGCCGCTAAACGGATCTTTCAGACCCTACAATTGTACACTCAAGAGGTATGATGACATAGGAATTCTAAGAACTTCTGAATTGTCTCTCACATCAATTAACTTAATAGTTCATTCATTTATTCTTTGATCTGCATACTTCTACTGTTATCGACTGCAGAAAAAACCATCAACAGATAAGCAAGAAGTCGCTTTTACCACACGTCCGCTCGGGGTTTAGAAGCAGGAACCATAACAGACATAGTAGATGTGAATGCCTCAAAATTATAACCCCTTACCCTCGAGGCCCACAAATTCAGTGTCGTGAACAGTGAAACCGGTTTCAGAACACACCACAAATTAGAACCGGCCTTAATAATCCAACATGGCGCACAGCATGCAGCTATTGAAATATTTTCTGTAGGAGGATTTATACACTAAAATTTGTTTGAAATGTTTTCAAATATTCTCTTGACAATTTAAAAAAATAAAAAATAACTTTAAATTCTCTTACTCATCTGAAATAAAATTTGTTATTATTATGAAAATTTTGAAAATTCTTTAAAAGCTTCAAAATTCCATTATAAAATCTTCCAAAAATGTATATTTCATATGGTTTTTCGATGTACACTTCTTAACTTTGCACAACAAGTTTTGCTGTAATAACTTGCAAAACATTGATGTAACCTCAATTGGCTGCGGTTGTCATGGACTGGTGCTCACTCGCAAAAAAACGAGATAGCACATCACAGTGCGCATAAGCGAATGACCGTGATCTTGCTTATTGCGTTTTGTGGGATATAAATTTTTTAATCGATACATTAATTATTTTCATGAAATTAATTGCTGATTTATTTATGAATGAGTCACAAATGAAATTATTTGGATTTACTTGTGTATTTTGCGAGCTCCATTTTTGTGCAAAATTGACAACCCACTGACAATGGCAGTTAATAATTAATTTTCAACTGCATTTCTTGGAAAATACAGCATGAACCTTCTTTTTTCTATATGCTTTCATAATTACAGATAATTTAATTGTTATGCGGAACACTGTTTTGCTACTATTCTCACTGTACCCCCAGTAAAAAAAAAAAAACTAATTGGGACGAATTGAGAAGAATTCGCCAGGAGCCCTCGTGAATCTTGCTTTGCGACAATCTCCAATTGGAGATGGTGATGAATTCGTGTAAATTCGTGAAAAGTAATAAAGTCTTCAACTATCCTATTCGTCCGAATTCAGCGAAAAATTGTTAGGGGGTCTAATTCATTTTTGAAAGCGTCAGTACGAATTATTTTGAGTGTCTGTCAATTCATTTTAATTCGCGATGTTTCAAGTCAAGCCCTAATTCGGCAGAATTCGCCAGCGCGAATACAGTTAAAGGCTGGCCTATTCAATCGAATTCGTAAGCTATAAACGACGCGCTCGGCATGAGGGATCCGGTTTCTTTTACTGGGCCACTATACACGATGTGTATGTGTATGCGTAACCTGCATTCTACATGCCAGCCAACAAGTTGTTGATCTTTTTCTGTGTTACATTGTTTTTTGCACTTCAACCACCTTTTAAGTAGCAAATTGTGTTTTCATCCACCTTTTTATGCTGTATTTCAGATCATGGCACATCATTGTCATTTAGTTTCACATTAAAATTTGGTATCGCAGTGTACAGTTGAAGGACATTGTACGATACCTTTAAATGCCCGCTTAGTATCATGGCGGTGCCGAAGCTTCCGCTCTGAAATGAAAAGGTCTGTATACGTCCAATCACGTGGAAAAGTATAGTTGCAATATATGGGTGGAAAACGACGTATAGGGGCCCGAGCACAATGGAGACCTGAAACCGAAACTTAAACCCGAAGATAACTCTGTCCTTTTTGACCGTACCAACGGTAAAAAAGGACAAAGTTATCTTCGGGTTCAGGTTTTGAGTTCGGGTCTCCATTGTACTCGGGCCTCAAGGGTTACGTCCCATGGCAGTGTCAATCTTGACGCAAAGCACGAAATGTCAAATCAGTAGATATTTTAACCAATGATATTTTCCTAGTAATCCACAGAAACACAGTCATTGGCTGTAATGTCTGGTTATTTACGGTTTTGCGTTTTGCGCCAAGTTTGGCGGTGCCATGCGATGCCACCCTAATTCGGGGACTACAATACATTACCAACCATGGCAAGTCTTTAATATATATCAGGGCCTAAGCACAATGGAGACCTGCAGTGGGACGCCGATACCGTGTCGAAAGTTGAAAATCGAACGGACCTCCTTTTCTAGCGTGTGACGATAGAAGGAGAGGTTCGTTCGATTTTCGACTTCGAAACAACATCAGAGTGCCACTGTTGAAACCGAAACTTCAACCCAAAGATAACTCTGTCCTTTTTTACCGTATCTATGGTAAGAGATATCTTCGGGTTCAGGAGTGGGACTCCAATGCCCTTTGTAAGTCGACAATCGAATGAATCTCTCTTTCTATCTCCACGCGTTCGAAAAAGAGGTCCGTTCAATTTTCTACTTTCGACCCGGTATTGGAGTCCCACTGCAGGTTTCTAGTTCGGGTATCCATTGTGCTCGGGCCCTCAGCAATACAATGGAATATTCAGTGGCGGCACGTACTTTCCATGAGTGCTGGCTGGGAATGTATTTTTCATTCGCTATAAAAATACAGTGCAAAGTTTTGCGCCATCATGGGACGTAGAGAAGAAAGTTATTGATGCTTTGCGCCGCGCGGAACGCAAAACCGAGGAAACAATGTTCTGTGAAAACATAAATGCGCCTACCTTGGTCACGAGATTATTGTCGCTGGAAGTCACAACCTAGTGCTTTAACCGTAGATGGAAGATAGGTATAGAGGCGACAATGCCCACCGAGCTTAAAAGATTGGCGCGGGGAATGAGAAGTCGGGAGTAGGCTTAGTTAGGGAACCAGCGATGCGAGGGCGCTAGTATCGCGAACCAGCCACGCAACCGTTCCCTCTACCCCTCTGCGCCTCTACAAACGTAGAGGGAAGATAGGCTTAGCATGGACTTAGCGTGACAAGTGAAAGAAATTGTTACTTGCCAGTTTTTCACCGTGACCAAGAACTGCTGCTAATAAACTCGTCGATTTTGAATATTTGCCTAATATGCATTTAATTAAAAATGATTTTTCAAATGTATATCATAGTGGATTAATTATATCAGGAAGACTAAATAAATGCAAATAATCATTGAAAATTTTCCTATGCTAGCATTTTATACTTATTTAATTCTGAGTCAGTAAACGCCTCTTTTCTAGATCATTAGATTTTTTCAATTGGAAAAATACAGTATTGAAAAATGTAGATATACAATTTTGTGAGGAGGATATATATTAATTAAAAATAAGCAAATTGAAACTTCTTGGTTCTGAAAAATTATCGGAATTGCAAGTCTTTCTCCACTACAGGAGAGTTGATAAAGTTTCTTGGTGACTAGGAGGTTTCAAATTGAAATTTTTTAAATATACTTTCACAAAAATAAATTCCTTATACTTTTATAGTGCTATTTTTAATCCAATTTTACTTTGTAATTTATTACTTCACCATCTTCGATTTCGCAAATTCAATTAATTATGCAAATTAAGTTGTACTCTGCCAAGTTTTTGACATTTTCACATGAAAATTTAGTCAGTTACAAGATTTTTTTAGTAGGTATGGAATTCACTGAAAATCAATATTCTTGTTAACACTGTAAAAATACTATTACTTCAGAGCTAATTCCAGGCATTGAAATACGACTAAAGAACCTGTCTTCAGTCATACTAAAATGAAACCACTCGTGGGATTCCAGAGTCGTTTTTCTACATTGGAAATAATAACACCATGAAGTTATCATATTTCAAAAAAGGACTCGAAAAATACGATACAGAAAAAAAGATCTCTGGTTTTTACAGAGAATGTTTGATAATATTTTGAACATTTTCCAATAATAACTATTAGTATTTATCCTCAACAGTTTGTGATAATATATCACTAACAGCATAATACTTTCATGGAATGTAGTGGTCAATAGTGGTCAAGTTTGGGAGGCCATTGCTTATGACACATTGAGGTTCGGTCATTATTTTGTTTTAGAATTACTCGAAATTGCGTACACTTCAATTAAAATGGAGAATATTTTTTCGTAAAATTGACAGCTTCTAAAGTAACTAAAGTAACTAAGTTAACTTCAAAATTGGGGGTTTTAGCCTTCTTTTTGGAAAAAATCGGGGTTCTTTGCAGGCATACAACTCTGCGCCTATTATTGAAAGAAGTTTTTTCTTTTTTCTTAACTTTTCCAGAATTTTCTAAAATTTACAAAAGTAGTCTACGAAAACACGGTTTTTGGAAAATTGTTGAAAAATATTTTCGGGAAGCATCGTCGTCATGTTCGGAAAATTTAAAATTCCCATACCATTGAAATTCTCAGTGAAACGCTATAGAAAACAAACGCGTTGAATAATTATTAGATGCCTGGACTAATATGACGAGAGTTTTTTAGACGGAAAGTCATTGTTTTTAGTGGTAATGTTGATTCACTGCAATTGGCCTTTCTATATGTAGGATGCCTGAAACCTTCCTTGCCACTCTGCAATAGTAAATTTTCTGCGTTATTTTCAATACTTTTCACGTGTAAATTATATGGAAACAATCAAGATATGATAAAATTATGTCAAAACCATAATATTAGTTAGATTAGTAATGGTGTTAAAGCGATGTTGTTTGTCTGAGTAATATAAGTTTATAAAAATAATATATGTAGATGGTAAAAAATTGACATACTTCAGACCAAAAGTAGTTTTAGATGTTAAAAATCCTTTATTTCTGCCAACGTTTCGAAAACATGAATCGTTTTCCTCTTCAGGACGTAGATTAAATTTCAAAGTTCGTCAATTCACCTTAGTATTATTATAAAATCTTCTTCCTCATCTTATCACTTGCGGAGCTTCATTTTTTCCATGAATTTTTGTTTAATTCTTTTAAAAAATTAAATTTGTTCAAGACTCTTCAAATAAGTCAAATAAATTACTAAAATTTTAAAAAGTATAAATTTATACGTTTTTTAAACAAATTTAAGTTTTTAAAAGAATTGAACAAAAATTCATGGAAAAAAATCAAGCTCCACAAGTAGTGATGCATATCGAGCGATCGATCCGAGAATCCAACGAGTAGGAGAAAAGTGATCGTCTTTTCAAAACGTCATATCGGTTCGAATCATCTCGTGAGACGATCATCTCGCTAAGTCGATCGAACCGAGTAAACAGTTTCTAAAATTTTGCATAAATATGTGATATATAAATTATTTAAAAACTCACACTCACACTTTTTAAGCTAATTCAAGCAGCTTGCAAACTAGCTCAAGTCACGAAGATTTTCATGAAAGTCAATATTAGAAGCTTTTTGTGTTGCTGAATATTAACGTAGGGTGAAAATAAAACAAATATATAAATAGTGGATTGAATATGCCGCACAATTTTCTTTTGAATTCAATAAAATTGCAGATTTTTATGAAAGTCGATACTCGGGGTTTTTCTTTTGGTCGCTGAATAAGAATTTACGATCAAAATAGACATTTGTAACCTAACAGTTCGAGTTTCGAGGCTAGTTCATAGTTCAATATATTGCTTTTTTATTATATTGTATTAAAACAATTATACATTATATAGGTAGCCTTAATAATAATATATAAATTAAATGTTAATAAATGAGGGATATTAGATTGACCGAAAATTCTGCTATATAATACATAATATCATAAATATTTAAAAATAATATCAACAACCATTTTTGGATCAATTAAAAACATATAGGTTGAAAAACTTCAAAACAAATGGCATATAGTAGTTTCATATAATTTATTTTTCATCAAAAACATTTCATTTGTTAAACCTTCCTATATCAGTTCGACATCTGATTCCCCGTTTTCTTCCGCGGATTTTTTGCATTTTGCTGTGTTTACATTTTCTATTGATATTTTGAAAACTGACGTATAACGAGCACATTGACCGGGTTTCAGACGATACGATACGAACAAAAACCAAAAAAGATTAAAAAATCCCGGCTCGGAAAATTTGTAAAATTTCGAACGATTTCGAACGATAACGAGAATTTCTCGGCTCGATATGCATCACTATCCACAAGTGATAAGATGAGGAAGAGGTTTTATAATAATACTAAGATGAATTGACGAACTTTGAAATTTAATCTACGTCCTGAATAGGAAAACGACTCATGTTTTCGAAACGTTGGCAGAAATAAAGGATTTTCAACATCTAAAACTACTTTTGGTCTGAAGTATGTCAATTTTTTACCATCTACATATATTAATTTTGGAAACAATCAAATATTTATAAAGCAGATCGTTATATCTTGTAGTCTTAAGAAATAAGAATATTCTCTCCTTTTTCACTTCTGAACTTTTTTTAAATAAAAGACTTGGACAAAGCAACCATTTTTTACATAACAATTGAAACTTTTGTCACCCTATTGTTAAAAGTATAGGAAATATGATTTTTTTTTGTTTTGGTAAAAATATATATTCTTCTACTCAGGAGCCGTGTATAAATTACGTGCAGAAATTAATTACTTCACAATAATTATTAATCGAAAAATTCCCGTAATGGGGCATTATGTGTCTAATTTTTCCCCTTACATTAATAATGTTAGAATTGCAAGAGCCCGAACTGTTGGAGAATATTCTTCTTTCCACGTGTAGGTTAATAAATATCATTTCTGTCGAATAAATACGTGCAAATTATACAAATAATTTTAAAAGTTGAAACCCTCAAGTATATTGTATATCATATTTTACTGGAGAAGTAAGAGAAGAAATATATTTCTTGTTTATTAGTTCGTTATTTAATATTATAGGATTTTGTTATTGTTATACTTCTAATGTTTTTGAATGTTGTGCAAGAATCGCAATTTTTATTTTTGTAAAGTGTTTGAATGAAACAATTTCTGCACTTGAGCTCTCGAATTCAAACTCGCCGAACGCTCGAAAACGCTAAAAGCGTCACCCCGGGTCTCAAGGAATGGGAATTTTCAAATTCACGAAATTAATTTTTTAGATATAAGCTTCTATATTTTGACAAGGCATATTAAGAATTCTTATGTCCTAAAATTAATGTTAAGAATAAAAATTAAAGACTGAAGAGAAATTTTTTTTCATAATATTCAATAAGTGATTACAACAGAAATCATCACAACTCGTACAAATTTTATTGAAACTGTTTTAAATTGAGATACACATACAAAGTATACTCAGGAAATGCCTGCAAAATAATAAAAAGGTGAAAATGTCCTTTTGTTTAGTAATATCCAGTTGAAAATTAAGGCCGGTCGGTAACTACGTACTTTGAAAATAGTACGAGTCGGGTGAGTTATTGGATCCGAGACCTCAATTGTATCTACGATAATGATAAAATGTTTTTTTATTTATAAGTTTAAAAAAAAAATTTTACCTACATTATTCTGATTTTTTCTACGAGTGCAGAAAGATAAGTATAAGAGTAGAGAATGTATAAGTACAAAATCAAATAATGTAAAAAATGCCCATACATTTTATTATAATTCTAAGAAAATAATTATTGTATGCGAAGGATATTACTTGTACATTTTTATTTGTGTATTTCTTAATAAGTTCATGTGTTCGTTATGATTACAATTTAAAAGCAAATAATGTTCAATAAATGCTCACATATTGTAATAATAATGACTATTGTAATTAATCATTCTAAACAAACAATTATTCGTCTGGGCGAATCAAACAATTTCAAATGGGTTCGTTTTAAAAAAAAGTTCTTTTTTTTCAATTTTAACTTGAAATATAAAAATACAAAGTTTCAAATGAAAAACGTATCGGTGGATATTTACATTCACGAAATTATTAGAAGAAAGTTAATAGCCAGAATATATATCGGAAAGACCAGTCCAGGTATAAGGGTTCTAAATTTTTTGTAGTTTGACTCATGTACACGGCACACTCTCTGCACCTACCCCACTTACACACGTTAAGCGTAAAAGCACTGGTCCGTGGCACTAGCGCCTCCGCGTTGCTGGTTTCCTGACTAAGCCTTCCCCTGCCATCTCGCTCCCCTTAGCGTGCTTCAAGCTGCCCATTGCATTGTCGCCTCTATACCACGAAGTAGTATAAGGAGACCCCACTCCCGGAAAATTTGGACGCGTGGATTCGGATTTAGTTAGTTTGCATCGCTCGTAGCGCCTCTTGCGGAAACATGCATACATACATATAGATCTACATACGTATAGGCATACACATTCGTAAAAATCTGTGTTTCGTGACAAGCATGGCTGTGTTCGAGAATTGACTGGCAGCACTAGTACTGCCAGTAGTTTTTTTAGGCGTTCGGAAACCGTTGACAGTGCCATTGCTGACAACTGTAGCAATGATATTAATGATATTATGATCGTAGATGCGGTGCGGAGTGACATATTTTCTGTCATATTGAGGTGTTGCCAACAATATTTTTAGGTTAGAAAAGTTTGACATGTATCCCTCACTGTAAAAAAGGGAAATAAAAAGTCCGATCCGATCAGTTGTGTAATTTAACTTGTCGCAATTTATCAAAACCGTGTACCACGTGATATAATCACAATTGCAGATGTAATTTAACTTCCTGTCTTAGTCTTAAATGACTACGTTGAACGCTGGAAACTATTCGGGTCACCTTAAACGTGGTGAAATAATAATGACCTACACTGTAAAAAAAAATTTTAACTTTACCACTGCGTTTTTGTAATGATACAAAAACTTGTAAAATTACTTCCTTCATAGCTGTGAACTTACTAGTTTTAAATGAAAAACATTACTTTCAATGAAACTATAGTTTCACAAGATTTTATGAATTTATCTCTTTAAAAGTAGGTAGGGATTGGACTGCCAGAGAGTCCAATGAGAGTCCATCCAATTCTTACCTACTTTTAAAGAGGTAAATTCATGAAATCTTGTGAAAATACTTAAATACTTCATTGAAAGTGATTTTTTCCATTTAAAACTAGGAAGTTCACAACTATGAAGGAAGTAATTTTACCAATTTTGGTATGATTACAAAAACACAGTGGTAAAGTCACAAAATTTTTGTTTACAGTGTATACATTTATCTGTCGATTGTAAAATCACAAAATGAAAATCAATTTAACAAGTGCACTGTCATTTGACAGCATGATTGTAAAAGGTAAGGTTATGTGCGGATAGTGGTACAATAGGGTCATCCACAAAAATCTTGTTTACCTTATAGTTGAGTTTTTTATAAACTTTTGCTCCCAACGAATTAAAATGTGAAATTAAAACTCAATTTCTATTATTTAGTAATTTATAATAAATTATTAAAAAGTGATACAATATCCACCGTAAGTGTCGATTTATAAAAGATAACTTGTGGCGCCCTCATGGCTCGAAACACGTGGTGTGACGTCACGCGCCGTCAAAAACGAAGAAAATACATGGTCAGTGTTACGTTGTAACAATTTGTTTTGCTTGTCTATGTTAATATTCAG
>CAKNXH010044232.1:0-10602 GCA_932178445.1 Andricus quercusramuli
AAGTATTATATTTTTTAAAGTTTTTAATGTTGCAAGAAAAACTATTGCGATTACTCCGTGACATTTTAACGCAAAATTTCACGTAGAATCCGAATTTCAACAATATGAAATGTTCCCCTTTCTTTTTTAATAAGTTTTTCTTGCATGATACGGAGAGGATACGATGTGGATACTATAAGGATACGCTGTAGCGTATCCGTTCCGTTCGTTCGGTCCGCCAGGGAATTCTTGTTTTATTTTCAGGAATTCTATATATTTCGAACAGTTAGAGTTTGCCATCACATGCAATCATACGCAATCTCCGAGTTTCAAAGTTCGACAGTTTAATGTAGACGGAAGGGGTAAGAAAGCCGACGATATTATCGGACAAAAGGCACAAAGAGCTTCGTGTGTAAACGGACTTCCTACGTTACATCGAAGTACCAAGTGCTTCAGGTGAAATTCTGCAAGCTTTCAAAACAGTTTCTACCGTTTGCTGCCAAGCCGCAAGAATTCATTAGTTTCCCGTCACGTGACTGGACTCTATTCAACGCTACGAGCTCGGAATTCACTGCATTAATGACACTAATTATATTCAGGATAAAAGTGCCTGACCTGCCTCAAGAAGTTAGTGTAATTGAAAGTTGTCCGTCTTTTTTTCTTACTGTACAAAAAAAAAACATCGCATTTTAAAAAGACCATATCTTAGTTAGTCAGCTAACTTAGGAGTCGCGAAAAACTTGCCAAGTTTATTCACAGGAAATTCGTTTTATCTATAAACAAAAATTAACATGTGAAGTAGGGTGCTTTAAAAACATCAAGTTTGAAAAAATGACGGTGCATTAATTAATGATATTATTTAAGACATATTATTTATTAAAGCCTTACCGTAAGTTTGGAAAACACTATAATATAGGCGTGGATTATGTATCATAAATGACTATTTAATAAATGAGTTGAATTTTCAACCAAAAATGGGATTGCAGTTCAAAAAATTCATTTTCAACAAAAAAAAAACGAATTTTCAACAAAATAGTTAAATTTTAAACCAAAGAGGTGAATCTTCAACTAATAAAATGTGTTTTTAAGAAAAAGACTAAACCTTCTACAAAGTTGTTGAATTTTCAAACGAGGGATTTATTCTCTACCTAAAAAGATGATTTTGAAGAAAAACAGCTGAATTTTCAATCCGAAAATATAAAATTTAAAAAAAAAGTTAATTTACGACCAAATAGTTGAATTTCCAACTGAAATTAGGATTTTTTTCTTAAATTATTAAATTTTCAAATTACAAACGAAACACTGTCAACCAAAGATTGAAAAGCTACATTTACTGATGATAAATTAATGTTCAATCAAAGACCTGGATTTCAAACAGAATTGTTAAATTTTCAAATAAGTTGTTTAATTTTTAACACAAAAGTATTATTTTCTACCAAAGTAGTTAAATTTTCAACAAAAAGGTAAATTTTTAACCAAATAGTTTAATTTTCTACCAAACTGTTGAATTTATAAGCCAAAAATACGAATTTTCTACGAAAAAGCTAAATTTTCAACCCAAAATATTAATTTTTAATGAAGCATGTGAATAAAAAGATTTTAATTCAAAATAGTAAACAAAACGGTTGAACCTTCGACCAAAACAGAATAATTTCAAACCTAGTAGTAGTATTTTTAACCAAAAAAGATGAATTTCCGACCAAGAAGATTAATTTTTTTATGGAAAAAGAGAAACCAGCAAAGAACATGAATTTTGAACCTGGTAAAATCAATTTTCAACTAAAGGAAGAAATTTAGTTCCTAATCAAAAAACGAATTTTTAGCAAAATAGTTAAATTTTCAACCAAAGAGATGAATTTTCAACTAAAATGATGAATCTAAACAAAATGAATTTTCTATAAAAGAATTAAAAATTTAACCAAAGAGTTGAATATTCTACCAAAAAGTTTATTTTTCAACCAAGAAGATTAACTTTCTGCTAGAAAATATGTACTATCAATAAAGGAAATGAATTTTCAACCAAGTGCTGGAATTTTCAACTGAAAAATATACATTTTTAATCAAATATTTGAATTTTGAACAAAAAAATAATACATTTTTAATCTCAAAAATTAGTTCGTAGTTTGAAAATCACTTTCATATTTGAGGGTTCACTCTTTTTCCCATATTCCACTTTTTTCCCCTTTTTAAAGAATATCTGGTCCTTCTCCTGTTTGCAAGAAATTTCCCCTTTTTCTCGATTTTTCATTTAAATTTTTGTTTTGGTAAAAAAATCTACTATTTGCTTGGAAATTGAATTATTTTGTTGAAAATGGTACTATTTGGTTGAAATTAACTTTTTTAAACTGAAAATTTAACCGTCCCACTTCTAGTAGAAAATTAATCTTTTTTATTTAAAAAATCAACTATTTGGTTGAAAATTTCTTTTTTATTTGAAAATTTATGTATTCTGTTGAAAATTCGCGTTTCCTTGGTAGAAACCTAATCTTAATAGTTACAAACTAATCTTTTTCCTTTGAAACTTTAACCACTTAGTTGAAAGTTGAACTACTTTGTAAAAAATTTATTTTTCTAAAGAAGATTCATCATTTTAGTTGGAAATGTATCTTTAGAGTAGAAAAATTAATAATTTTTTTAACTGAAAATATAAATATTCCATTTTCGGGTGATAATTAATATTTTGAATAAAAAATTGATCTTCAGTCTTTGAAAAATCAACAATTTGGTTAAAAATGCATGTATCTTGTTGAGGTTTCAACTATTTTGCTGAAAATTTGTCTTCTTTGGTTGAATTCAACTGTTTTTTATTTTAAATTAAAATAGTTTTTAGTTAAAATGTCAAGTATTACAGGTTTCGTTGAGAATCCATATTTTCGGTTTTGGGAATTGATCAATTTTGTATAAAATTAAACTATATAGTTGAAAATGAACTTTTTCGTTAAAAATTCTTATTTTCGGGTTGTGAATTAAAGTCTTTTGTGAAAAATACATCTTTTTTATTTGAAAATTCATATTTCTAGATTGAAAAATCATAATGTCAAATGAAAAATGAAAAATAATCAACTATTTTGATAGAAAATTGAGCTATTTGGTGCCAGGCTTGAAATTGAACTTTTTTGTGGAAAATTCATTTATTTTGTTAAAAATTCGCTTTTTTGGTAGAAAATTAACCTCGTTTTTTGAAAATTCATCTTTTCGGCTATGGATTCAACTATTTTGTTAAAAATTCATCTTTTTTGTTAAACTTAACTGGTAGAAAATTAATTTTTTGTTTGTTCAAAAATAAATTTTTTATTCGAAACTGTAATTTTTCCATTTTTTGTTGAAAACTTATCTCATTTATATGAAAGTTCAACTATTCGGTTGAAAATGTAGACATTTTTGTAGAAAAATCTACTATATTTGGTTTCGGGTGGAAAATTCATGCATTTTGTTGAAAATGTGACTTTTTTAATAGAAAATTAATCTTCTCTTTTGAAAAATCATCATTTTGGTTGAGAATTCAACTATTTTGTTAAAAAATTGTGTTTTATGTTGAATTCAACAGGTTAAAAATTCTTTTTTTTCTTTGAAAATTCATTTTTTAAACTGAAAATAAAACTATTCCATTTTCAGTTGAAAACTTATCCTTTTGGTTAAAAATGTAATTCTTAAATTGGAAATTCAACTATTTAGTTGAAAATTGATGTTTTTTAGTTGAATTCAACCGCTTGAAAATTTTTTTTTTGCTGTTTTTAAAGATGAATTTTTTAAATTGAAAATGTAACTATTCCATTTTTAGTTGAAGAAATATACTTTTCAGTTGAAAATTTGACCATTTAGGTAGAAAATTCAACTATTTGGTTTCGGGTGGAAAATATAATTGCTTTGTGGAAAATTCACGCATTTTGATGAAAATTCGACTCTTTTAATAGGAAATTAATCTTCCTTCTTAAAAAATCATTATATCGGTTGAGAATTCAACTATTTTGTTAAAAAATGGTGTTTTTTTTTAGTTGAATTCAACCGGTTGAAAATTCTTTTTTGTTTGTTGAAAATAGATTTTTCAAACTGAAAATAAAACTATTCCATTTCTAGTTGAAAACTTATCCTTTCAATTAAGAATGTAATTCTCAAATTGAAAATTCAACTATTTGTTTGAAGATGGGTATTTCTTAGTTAAATTCAACCTCTTGAAAATTCATTTTTTTTTTGTTGAAAATCATTTTTTTAAATTAGAAATGTAGCGATTCCATTTTTAGCTGGTGAAATATACTTTTTAGTCGAAAACTCAATTTTTTAGTTGAAATTTCAATCCTTTTGTTGAAAATTCGTTTTTTAAGTAGAAAATTAATCTTCTGGTTTAAAAAATCGTAATTTTGGTTTAAAATTCAACTATTTGTTAAAAGTTCGTATTTTTAGTGGAATTTTACCGGTCAAAAACTCGTTTTTTTTGTTGTTGTAAATTAATTTCTTAAGCTGAAAATGTGATTATCCCATTTTTGGTTGTAAACTTATATTTTTCAGTTCAAATTTCAATTCCTTAGTTGGAAATTCAACTATTTTGGTAGAAAATGTACTCTTTTCGTAGAAAATTCAACTGTTTCGTATCAGATGGAAAATTCCACTGCTTCGTGGAAAATTCATGTATTTTGATGAAAGTTCGACTTTTTAAATAGAACATTAATTTTCCTGTTTGAAAAATCATCATTTCGGTTGAGAATTCAGGTTGAAAACAGGTTGAAAATTCTTTTTTTTTTTGAAAATCAATTTTTCAAACTGAAAATAAAACTATTCCATTTCTAGCTGAAAACTTATCCTTTTAGTTAAAAATGTAATTCTCAAATTGAAATGATATTGAAATTATATTTTTCAGTTGAAAATTTAATTATTTGGTTGAAAGTTTATCTCTCTTGATCAAAAATTACATTCTTGTTGAAAATTCATCCTATTCTATGTTTAACATTCATCTATTTTGTTTACTCATCTTTTTTTTGTGAAAAATTCAACTTTTTAAGAATAAAATTGGTTTTTCTGGATTTAAAATTCATCCTTTATGATAAAAAAATCATCTTTCTTGTTTGAAGATTCGTCTTTCTTTCTTTTTTATCCGTTTAAATCTTTTTTTGTTGAAATACGAAATCTTGAACCTTTCCTTGAGAATTCATCTTTTTTGTTTTAGAATCGAACTATACCCCCATAACACGCAATGTTGCAGAAATATCGCTAGAATATTCAATTGAAACATTCGCAATATTCTAAATGAATATTGCAGCAAGGTTCAAGAAACATTTAAATGTCCGACCCAAGCAATATTGTTCAGGAATATTTCTGAAACATTTCAAAAGAATATTGAAATTGCGCTCGCTTTATGTGTGTGGAAAGTGTCCACGAAATCTTGCCTGAATATTGCCACGGAATGTTGCCGAAACATTGGCTGAGATATTGATGGAATGTCTCCATAAAACGTTTTCAGGATATTATATTTTTGAAAGTTTCTATCTATATTTATTTTCAGGTTATATATTTTATTTCGATAAGACCTTATATCAAATTCAAGAACAGAAGTACATGAATTTATTTTTATTTTGTAACTTTATTTACATATAAATTTAAAATAACATTTTTGGTTTGATGCTGTAGAAATCATTCTTCTGAACTCCTGTACTTCCAAGGGACGCAAATTTTTCTAGTATTGTGTCCCACTGCTATTTTGAGTCAGAATTACATAAGCAATATTTATAATTATGCCACACTTTCTCTTGAAGCCTGTAAAATAATTAGGAATATTATCAAAAAATATATGTTATGAGATAGCCTGAACGAGTTAAGACGGTAAATTCATATTGTCGTATAGCCTCTAAAAGAAAAGATACAAAATTATTGCAAAAAATATAAAAATAAGTGATCTAGAAATTTATTTTTACGTCATAATTGATATAGAAGAGGGCCTTTCAAAATTGAAAGTTTGTAATAAATTTGTTGTCTTAGTCTTACATTTTTCTATGGAAAAATTTCACGAATCTCGTAAAAAACTAAAGATTGAAAAACAGAGGCAATATCATTATGTGCATGAAAAGGTCTTACTGCCGTCAGGCAGTTGGATAGTATACGATTGTGGGAGAAGAAAATTGGTAAATGAATATTTTCTTCATTATCACATCATTACCGCATCACTTTTGTATCATTTTTCCATTTGCAAGTCCATGTTCCTGCGAACTTTTTATCGGCTATCAAAAATTCAGATGTCAAACTTGGTAACTCAACATTATTATGAAAGCTTGAAGTTGTTACCATGGGAAGGAACATATGAATATCGTTCTACGTGTTTTAATTTGAAGTTCTGAGTTTTGACATTGAGTTTTTAATAACCGGCAATAACCCATTAGATGCATAGCGAACAGGAATATATGTCACTAAAGATGATCTTCGAAACTAAGAAAATATTTAATTGAAAGACAGTGCGCAGGAATATGTTCTTAACAGTGAAAAGTTTATACGTGTTTTTATCAGTTTATAATCTGTTTACAATGCAGTGAATATTTTTTATAACAAAATTTCGATACATTATACAACTCTCTAATGACAATAAAGAATGTTTCCAGGAGCGACGATATTGCCTCGAGCACAATCATAATTTGCATGTAGGCAAGAAAGTTAGATTTTTCCTCGATTTGTATTTATAGCAATATTTTTATGTTTATTATTTTATGGGCTATACGACAATACAACATTTCCATTCACACCTATTTAGGTTATCTCATAAAATGTATCTTCAATTATATTTTTGTAATTATTTCATAGCGTTTAAGAGAATGAGTGCCAAAATTTAAGATATATATGGCTCATGTAATCCTGCCTCACAATAGCCGTTGGACACAATATTTCTCTAAAAATTCGCCTCCCTTGAAAGTACAGAAGTTCAGAAGAATGGTTTCTAGAGCATCAAACAAAAAATGTTATTTCAAATTTATATGTAAATAGAATTACAAATAAAAATAAATTCGTGAATTTCAGTTGTCGAATTGAATATAAGCCCTTATAAGTCAATCATAGGTATAGAGGTAATTCAAAATAATATATGTAACCTGAAAATAAATTTAGAAAGAAACTTTCAAGAACATGTTCTGAAAACATTTTATGGAGATATTCCATTAATATCTCAGCCAATATTTCAACAACATTGCGCGGCAATATTCAGGCAAGATTTCGTGGACTTTTTCCACACACATAAAGCGAGCGCAATTTCAATATTCTTTTGAAATGTTTCAGAAATATTCCTGACCAATATTGCCTGAGTCGGACATTTAAATGTTTCTTAAACCTTGCTGCAATATTCATTTAGAATGTTGCCAATGTTTCAATTGAATATTCTAGAAATATTTCTGCAACATTGCGTGTTATGGGGGTACTTGTTTAATAATTCAATCATTCTGTTAAAAGTTTAATTATTTTGTTAAAATGAAACTATTTTTTTCAAAGTCTTCTTTGTAGTTGAGACTTATGCTCACTACAAAACGACTTATTAGAAACCCAAAAAAACCCGCAAAATAACCGTGAAATCCGTGCACATTAGGGTGGTCCAATTTTTTTTTTTTTTTTTAATTTTTATGGGACACCCCCAAAATTTGTTCGAATCCACCCAAAAATAAATCCATTTTTTTTTGTTTTGAAAAAAAATGATATTTAGGGGTCGCGCAAGCCCCATGAAGTGTAACATGTTTTTCCCATAAGAAAAAAAGACGTATTTGTAAATCTTATTCAGAATCCTCAATATTATCTCAATCGAATTGAAACTCAACATTTCTCTTCACAATTAGCCATAGAATACGAATAAAATATCACTTTTCAAAAACCAACACCATAAGTCTGTTTTATGGGGTCCCAATGAAACCCCATAAGTGAAAAAATGGGTTTTGCGAGTTTTTGGCGCTAATTATGATTTTTTTTTGCGGTTTTTTTAATGCGAATTTTTCTAGTATATAAAATATTAATTTATACTGAAAGTCATATATTTTCATTAATTATTTAAGCAATTTATTATTGTTTTTAGCAATTTTCTCACAGAATGGAGTTAGAAAGACGCGGTTTTTTCACAAATTTTCCATTTGTTGTCCAATTTTCAATTAGAGGGAAGTGATAGTTCATCAATGTTAACAATAGTGATTGTTTAAACAATTTATCATAATTATTAATAATATTATATTTGAATAATGCTGAAAAGATTAGGGTTTTTTTTTAATTTCTGGTTTTTTGTCCAATTTTCATCAGTAGTGAAGTAATAATAAATTCAAGTTAACAAAATAATTGTTTAAACAATTCATTATAATGATTAATAATATTATATTTGAATAATGCTGAAAAGATTAGGGTTTTTTTTGTAATTTCTGGTTTTTTGTCCACTTTTCATTCGGAGTGAAGTAATAATGAATTCAAGTTAACAAAATAATTGTTCAAACAATTTATTATACTTATTAATAATATTATAATTGAATAATGCTAGAAAGATGCGGTTTTTTTTAAATTTCTGGCTTTTTGTTTAATTTTCATTTGGAGTGAAGTAATAATGAATTCAAGTTAACAAAATAATTGTTTAAACAATTTATTATAATTATTAATAATATTATAATTGAATAATGCTGCGGTTTTTTTTAATTTCTGACTTTTTGTTTAATTTTCATTTGGAGTGAAGTGATAATGAATTGAAGTTAACAAAATAATTGTTTAAACAATTTATTATCATTGTTAATAATATTCTATTTGCTTAATTGGTAGAATGTTGTGGTTTTTTCTGAAGTTTTCAACTGTTTGTTTATTTTTTATTAGGCTTGACTTAATAATTAATCAGATTCAGCAAAAATAATTGTTTAACCAAATTATTATTGTTTATGACTATGTTCATCTATATCAATTGCACCTAATAGTTGCGGTTTTTGAACAATTTTTACCTTTCTGTCCTTTTTTCACTTATCGAGGTAATAATTAATTAAAGTTAACAGGGAAATGTTTAAACAATTTAATATTGTTTATAACTATATTTTCTCAGATAAGTGCTAGAAAGTGGCGGTTTTTTCTAAAATCTTTCACTTTGTTTCGCCGGCTTAATTACTAACAATTAATAAATAAACATTAGAGAAAATTATATTTTAAATAATCTCTTTCCTTTTCGTAAATATATATTTTTCTGAAATAAAACAGATATTTAAAATTCTTCGTTTTTGCCTCTTGTGTAAAATAGCTTTTTTTCTTTAAATTAATTCTTTTAAGCATTTCGAAAAGAGCAAAAATAATTCACTTAAAACAACAATACATTTCGAAAAATGATTTTTGTTGTGGTTGACTTATTACTTGTTCATAAATAAAAAGGCGATGCAAAGTGAAAGATTTAAGGGTTAGGTTTATTATATATATATATATATATATATATATATATATATATATATATATATATGTATGTATTATAGAAAAAACCGCCACTTTCTAGCACGTATCTGAGAAAAAATAGTTATAAACAATATTAAATTGTTTAAACGACTATTCCGTTAACTTTAAATAATTATTACCTCACTAAGTAAAAAAAGGACAGAAAGGTAAAAATTGCCAAAAACCGCAACTATCAGGCGCAATCGATATAAATGAAGATAGTCATAAGCAATAATAATTTGTTTGAACAATTATTTTTGCTAAATCTAATTAATTATCAAGTCACGCATAATAAAAAATAAGCAAACAGTTGAAAATTTCAGAAAAAATCTCAACATTGTACCGATTAAGCGAAAAAAATATTATCAACAATGATAATAAATTGTTTAAACAATTATTTTGTTAACTTGAATTCATTATTACTTTATTCCAAATAAAAATTAAACAGAAAGCCAGAAATTAAAAAAAAACTGCATCTTTCTAGCATTATTCAATTATAATATTATTAATAATTATAATAAATTGTTCAAACAATAATTTTGTTAACTTTAATTCATTATTACCTCACTCCGAATGAAAAGTGAACAAAAAACCAGAAATTTCAAACAAAAATCGCATCATTTTAGGCATTATTCAAATATAATATTATTAATAATTATAATAAATTGTTTAAAAAATTATTTTGTTGACCTGAATTTATTATTACTTCACTACAGATGAAAATTGGACAAAAAGCCAGAAATTAAAAAAAAATCCGCATCTTTCTAGCATTATTCAAATAAAATATTATTAATAATTATAATAAATTGTTTCAACAATCAATATTGTCAACATTGATGAACTATCACTTCCCTGTAATTAAAAATTGGACAACAAATGGAAATTTTGTGAAAAAACCGCGTCTTTCTAACTCCATTCTATGAGAAAATTGCTAAAAACAATAATAAATTGTTTAAACAATTCATTAAAGTATCTAATTTTCAGTATAAAGTCATATTTTATGTATTAGAAACAATTCGCATTAAAAAAACCGCAAAAAATCATAATTAGCGCCAATAACTCGCAAAACCCATTTTTTCACTAATGGGGTTTCTGTGGTACTCTATAAAACAGACTTATGTCGGTGATATTTTAAAAGTGATATTTTATTCGTATTCTATGGCTAATTGTGAAAAGAATTGTTGAGTTTCAACTCGATTGAGATAATATTGAGGATTCTGA